>VYZW01042012.1:832-30798 GCA_013401315.1 Balaeniceps rex
AGTAGGTGATGAGATGAAGTTCTGAGGTGGGTTTTTTGGTATAATTCCACTCCATCACTGTGCTTGCTGTGGCTAGGAGTGCAGCCCATCACTTCTACAGTTTCAGTGCTGCTCCACAGCTAGAGTAAATAGATGGTATGGCCAGCTTCAAATTGCATCTGCAGCCTTCCAGTAGCTTGTGTTCACGCTCCCAGCTGCCAAAAACAGGATTGGGTTTTACATGTGACCTTAGCTTGGCATGGTAACCCAAGGACTTTCTGCATTAGGAAAGCATATCCTAGAAGGGAGAACTTAAAGTGGAAAACCCAATTACAGGTAGTGGTGGGTTGACCCTGGCTGTCAGCTAAGCCCGTACTCTGTTGCTTGCTTATTTCCCCCAGTAGGATGGGAGAAAGCACTGGTAAGGCAAAATCAAGAAAACTCTGGTGTCGAGGTAAAGACAGTTCATTAAGTAAAGGGAAAAAAAGAAAAAGAAACCCAAGTGATGCAAAGGCAATCACTCACCACCTCCCACCAGCAGGCAAATGCCCAGCCAGTCTCCAAGCAATGGCTGCTTTGGAAAACTTCACCCTTCTTCCTCCCTCTCTTCTTCCCTCCCTTACACATTCCAATTTTATTGCTAAGCAAGACATTGTATGGTATGGAATATTTCTTCAGTCTGTTGAGGTCAGCTGTCCTGGCTGTGTGTCCTCCCACCCTCTTGCCCAACCCCAGCCTACTCTACTGGGGTGGCAGAGTGAGAAACAAAGAAGGCCTTGACCCTGTGCAAGCACTGCTCAGCAACAGGTAAAACACCGTTGTGTTATCTATCAACACTGTTTTGGTCGCAAATCTAAAACACAGCGCCATATGGGCTGCTGTGAAGAAAATTAACTCCATCCCAGCCTAACCCAGTACACAGGCCCACTTACCCAAGAGTTAATCCAAAACTCGCTCCCTGCGTTTCTGTACAGCACCTTCTCAGGGTGGTTACTTCTTTCTGAAAGGGCTTTTTCAGCAGCAGGCAATCAGCCTGCTCCACAGTGCTCCCTTTCATGGAGGGAGCAGGGGATGCTAGCTCTTACTCTTTCAGCACAAAATGGGGATATAAAGCAGAAATGAGCCCTTTCTGTATCAGTGTTCTGGCAATTGAACAGCCAGTGTTGGAGACAACATACTTAATGTGCCCTCAGGGCATGCACTTTAGTGGTTTGCTCTGAGTGGTTATGATGTATTCTGTGAATGTATGTTATAGAGTCAGAATAAAATGCATGTAGCAGACATATACTCATCATCACCAGCCAGTGATCATTTGGTTCTGAGTGCATATTACATACTGTATTGAACATAGCACTGTCATTTTAAGAAACATTCTTAAGATTTAAAAGTAGATACCTAAGAGCATCCCTGTTTTTTAAATCATGGCTTTGCCTGTGCAGATACTGTTTACTAAATCTAAACATCACAACTCCATTGTTTCTTGAACAGTTTGTGTGTCACAGTATCACCACAGAAATCCTATTTAATCTTTGTGGAAAAAAACCCTCGTGTTCCCCAAAACAAAACCCAACAGACTTATTTGAAGCATTTCTTTCACTCAGCTTGTTTGTTGGGTTGATGGAGGCTTACTCTAAATACTTCATTTTAAAATGCTCTTTCAACTATTTCATCTCTGCTGTTATTTCCATCACATAAAAGAGATTATGGAGACTAGTAAATTTGTATTCTTTGTGTTCTGTAGCAAATACTGTTCTCAAGGTATTTTTTTTCTTTTATATTTAGAGAGATGAGAGAAGAGATGAAACTTGTCTCTTGTGATGTGGGTCATGTATAAAAGGCAGAATTTCTGGTCTGGGATGGAGCTGTGATGTGTCTTGCAGTGTTTGCAAGCTGATGCAATCAAGCCAAAGCTCTTCAGAGACATTAGGATTATGAAAATATTTCTAGGGATAATAGGTAGCACAAATCCATCTAAAAATACCCGTTTGGAGGCTAAACTAGCTGGCATTCATTTGACAGAGATCAGTTAAAACAACTAGCAGAAAACCGGCAAACACCATCGGATTCTACTCCCCTGCTCACTGAAGTAGTCAAGTGATGTGTGAATATGATGAGCAGAATTTGGTGTTTTAAGCATTTGGTACTTTTCTGTGGGACTCCCCTTAGAACCAAAGTTGCAAGAATTCAGAGCAAAAGTACCAGCTGACTTTAGCAGAACTAGCCTAATTTCAGTAACTTTAAAGGCAGCTCTGGCCTCTCTATGTGATGGAAGATGCTGGCAGCATAGCTGGCTACCATTCCTCGAGTGCACCACTGCTCCTCTCTGCCTTGAGTGAAATAGGGGCAGCTAGGGAGTACGTGAGAAAGGTTTTGTGAGATTAGGAAGCTGATTACTCCTAAAACCCATCAGAAGTTGGGCACTGATTGGAGTTCCCATGAAAGTAGTGATTTTTAACTCTCAGATAAATACTGTGTGTGCTCCACTGTTAGTATCGGTTGGGATCATCCCTGCTCAAACTGAAAAGGGAGAGTATCTCTCATTAGAAAAACAGTGCTGCAGTCAGTGAGGTAGTGTCTCATAGGGGAGCGAGGGAGGAGAAAACAGAAAGGTTGTTTTGTTTCTACTGTAGGCCAGAAAGCAGCTGCCAGAGGTTAGGTGGAGCCATGGAGAGCAGGATTTCACAGGTAGAAAATATTCTGCAGGATCTTCACAGTAGTTAAGAAAATTCACATTCTGATTCACAGACATCTCACAGCAACATCCCCTGTGCCCTGCTTTTGTTTTGCTCTGGAGCTCTTCAGAGCAGGAAAGAAGGTGGAATCCTATCCCTATAGAAAGGAATCGTTTCTGTATGGTGGATTGTGTTGCTGATTATAGCAACTGCCCTAAGGAAAAAGGAAAATCTTCTGAATAGATTTTAAAGGCTTGACAGTACTTGCATTGTCATAGTCCATCAAAGCTTCATCTGGAAACAAATTTTTCATCCTCTTTCACTCATACTTCTAACAGGGCACTAACCTGAACTGGTTAGTGATTTACATTGAATCAAGATCAACTAACAAGTGCTCCTTTTTCCAGTGGAATGCCACCTCCTTTGGGAATGGGAAAAGTAAATGTTACACTGTTTATTGTTGTCTGAGAACTTGAAATGTTTTATACTGCAAGCTGTGAATGCAGGAAGAGAAGGGAAATTAACAGTGCTGATCTAATCTTAGATTTTCTGTGTAAACTGACATTGTGCCAGAATACTGATGCAAAACTGTATTTTAGTCTAACAAATGTATAGATTTTTTAATGTATCAAAATAAAGTTTTTCTTTTTAAGTAAGAAAGATGTTTCTGCATCTTCCCTATGGGGTGCTAAGCCCTGCTCTTCCTCTTAGGAATACTGTCTCACAGCCCTGAAAGCAAGCAGAGTCCATCCAGATCTTTGCTCAAGCTTCGCTTCACTCTGTGCCTGCCCTTTAGTGAGTAGCTGCAGTCGTGCTGGGCATGCCTTCTTCGCTCTCGCACTGTCCTGATGCCAAGAAAAGTGTTGTGATGCTAATGCTTTGTTGAGCTGGGTGAGGTGAATGGGATTTTGTAGAGCAAAGGCGGTCCCTTAATAGGGACATCTTAGGGGGAATGAAGAGTAGGGAAGGATGAAGAAAATCTCATTCTGTATTATGAGAGCTATGCAAACTGCACATCCCAGCGCTGCATCTCTTGTGGGGCCACGTCCTTGTTCTGCAAGGTCCTGTACATGCTCCCCGCTCCCAAAGCAGGATCCCCATTCTGCAGAGGTGTTCTAAAAAGCCTGGATAGCTGAAGATGGATGGTGAATAGAAGCAATTGATAACAGTACCTGTATAATCTTACTAGCAGAGGCCTGTGCAATCACAAAGATTCCTTCCCTTCTCCTCTCCCTCCCATGGGCACAGCAAATTTCTGCTTTCTTCACTGCCAGTTTTTTAATATACTAATAAGCCAAGCTGAACAACGTTTTCTTGCTTGTGTTACTCTTCACTGCAAACCACTTCAGCGCTGCATTTGCATAAGATGGTTTACTTTGTCTGGGAACCACTGCCACTTCTGAACACAAGGCTGAAGCCATTGTGGCAAATTACTAAATATAGTTAGGATGAAAATGACCAGCCAGCCCATCAGACAGGACCTCTGCCCACAGGCAGGGTCCCATGCTGTGGACCCAAGCGTTCTGCTGCATATCTCAGTGTTCTGCAGTTCCGCTGAAGGTGTCCCCCTGTGGCTCCGAGTGTCTTTTCCATGGTTTATTAAGGCTTGGCTGGATGGGTTTAGCTGCATGGAGCAAAAGAGACTCCGGAGATGCCCTTCTTCATCAGTAGAGGTGTAAGGGGCAGGAGGCACGTCGCACACAGGTTATGAAAACACCATCTGGTTTCCACTGGGTTTTGCCTGTGACAGAAATGCAGAGCTCTTTGGCTCTCCTCAACCTTGCCAGCAGTGAGGGACTGAAGCACTGTCTGGGGAGAGCAATGATGATGCCCCCAGCTCTGAAACAAAAAAGTTTTGTGGATTCCAGGGAAAAAATAAAAAGGAAGGGGCTAAAGATGAGCCGGGGAGGGCTAGTGAGAGAAGCATGTGCAGGGAGAACAGAATGGGACATGAGACTTGAAATGGGAGGAAAACCTGAGGGCACTGGGGTGGAGTGGGCAAGAAAAGCCAGGAAGCTGTTAGCGGGCAGGAGAGCAGGGACCTGGAGACAGAGAGGACTGGAACAGCACAAGCAGGATTTGTCCTTTCGCCACACAGCAGTTCCCACTGCCCAGACGCTCTGCAGGCAGCGAGCACACACCTCTGAATGCTAGCCTCGGATCCCTGCTCCCTGAGCCACCCTGCTCCCCCACTGCAGCTGAAGGACCAGTCTCCTTGCTTGCAGGACAGCACAGCTCCCGGGCTGCCAAAGGAGCTCTCCTGCCTCGTGCGGAGGATGGGACGCTCAGCACGCAGCAAAACGTCTCCGAGCCAGCAAGGACGGATCCTGCACTGCTGAAGTCTGGCACAGCTCCTTCCTCCCACCGGGGGCCACTGAGGAGCTGACCCAGTTTTAGTCACTGGTATTTAGATGTTTAATGAAGATTAGCTAGCGCCCAGGGAGAGATTATTTAGAATTTCTAATTACTATTTAAATTATGAATGTGTGAAATGGATGGAGCTTTCACTCCTGGACACAGAGCACCTAAAAAAGCTGTTTTTCTGACATCTACAGTCATACTCTCCATCTAATGCTCAGTCCTTGTTTACCTTGGATACACTAAAGTGGAACAAAATCCAGCATGAGGGCAGATTGTCTGAGACCCTTGCTAGAGCAGTCAAAGCTGGAAATAAAGCCTGGACAGAAGCTACTGAATTGTTTTATCTAGCCACCTCAGCTGACAGTAATCGAGTGGGAGACAAATAAATGGGTGAGCAGGTATTTCACACTGCAGTGCTTTGAAAAAGAAATCACAGGCCTGAACCCTGTGCCCTGCCAAAAAAACCCAAGAGTGAGAGTCCCACCGTCCCATCGGATGTCCCTTGATTTTAATTACTTTTCTGACCACCCTTAGCTGTATTCTAGTTTAAAATGTTAAGTCCTGGAGGAATACAAAAATACAAACCTTGGGCAAAAAATGTTCAGTAGGCATTTGCAATGTCAGACGGAGCAGGGTGGCCTGGCCACCTCTCCTGATTGTGGGACCTGCCACATCCTACCATCCTTGCTCCAGGGGTTTCCAGGTAAGAGGGTGGCAGCTCAAAGATGTGGACACCTGCCTGGGGCCAACACACTCCTGCTCCACCACAGTCCTCCTCTGCAGCCTGGGGCTCATCACTTGCTGTCTTTGTGCCTCCCTTTCCCCACAGGTGGGGATGGCGTGAAGGTGAGTACGTTAAGGATCAGTAGGCACTGCAGGTACTGCAGGAGGAGGAACAAGTAAGTGAAATAGGGGCAGGCTGTGGGGGAAGTTGGGATGTGAAAACGCCTCTCTGCAGCTGCAAGGGGGCAGTGAATTAGGCGGAAGTTGCAAAGCTTGAACATGCTTCTGAAGAGGGAATTTTGGGGATCTGCAGCTCTGCAGGAGGGCAACCAGCAGATTATGACAGATCAGGGAAATGATGCAGACATGGACACCTGAGACTCATCCCTCTCCTGATATTTAAATATGCTTAAATATATTGAGTGTTTACTCAATCCTCCACTAGCAAACTCCCTCCAGTCCTTTAGTGGGCCTTGGTAGCTCATCAGATACACAGTGTCATCCTGACTTCCCTTCACAAGTCATCTACTGATTTGTTTCTGACACTTCTGGTTTCAGTGAAAGCTTTCCTGGCACAGGATGTGATTCAATATCCCCTGGTTTTCTGCGTTGGGATTCATTGCCCTCACTTTTTATTAACAGAAGGATGGAGTGGCAAGAACGGTAACAATGTCAATCCCAGGAAAGGAGGAGGGGAGGGCTCAGAAGAATATCTTGAGAGAACCTCAAGATATTTATTTTGGTTTTTTTTGTTTTTTAAGCCTCTGATAACTGAAAGCAAACCATGCACCAAGCACTCTGTGACAGAACTGGCCTGAAACAAGATGTATCAAATACCAGGCCAGGAACACCACCGCAAAGAGCCTGCAAGAAGAAAAATTCACTTGTTGGAAGGCACCGCTGTGTCCCTTCCAAACCTCTCCAAATTGCATTGCCCCTAATGACAACAGCAAAACTTGACTTGAATACCTAATGTTGGAACACTGCTAGAGAAAGTAAAGGGATTTCAAAGCAAGAGTTTGCTGCCTGTTTCATAAAGCCTGGTAGGAGGACTGCAGAGGACTGCCTCGTTCCTATGAGCACAGAAGTCCTGCTGCCTCCAGGCAAGAAGCACCACAGCTTGCTTTTGAAAGCTCTCTGGTGTTGCATCCATTCACCATGAGACAACATGAGGACAAGAAACCTCAGAAGGGCCTGTATTGCATCACAGCAGGAGGCCAGCCTGCCAGAGGAGCATCTGAGGTTCGTGCTGTCTATGATGAAGCAGAAGCTTGAGAGCTTTACCAAGATAGAATTTGCTCCCAAAAAAATCCCAGCACAAGAGCGTGCAGGTCTGAATTTCCCAGAAGATGCACAGCTTGAAAAGCTGTTAAGCTTCAGAAAGAAATCATAAGGAAGCAAAGCTTGAATGAAGGATGTAGGAGAACTATGCACAAACCTGATGTGTATGTGCACAGCATTGTATTCATAGCCCAGGGCCCCCAACCTTCCCGTAATCATAATTTGGACTTACTTTAAGAATACAAGTATATACAACAAGACAAGTAAAAAGTGCCCATCAAGTTTCTGAGTCGTGAGGGTGAGGAAACTGTTGTTCGAAGCAAGTTGAACATTTGATATGTGGCCACAAACTGTGCTTGGGCTCCAGAAGCCACGACACGGTGAAGAAAGTGGGAGGAAGGAGGGAACAGACTGATGACCTGCTAAGCCAGAGGCAAGAAGTCAACAGGGGTTAAGCCCCAGCAATAGCAAAGCCTTGCTCAGTGTCCAGGCTGCAGAGCGCCTTGTATTTGCACCTTGTAGCTACGCCCTCCCCGGCTCAGCTCTCACAAGTGTTTTCCAGCTATCCCTTCTTGAGGGATCTGGCTAGAAAGGCAGTAAGTAGGGAAAAGGCAATGGACAAGCCACTAAATATGGAAAAGGCAGTAAGCAGTGAATGAGATGCCAGAATACGGACACCCTCCTCAGGAAAGCTCAGAGGGGATCCGAGAGCATTACCCCTGCCTCACCAGAGGGATGGCAGCGGTGTGTTTCTTTGCAGGCTGGGTATTTGTCCTTGCCTCTGCCAATTACAGCTACCCTGGGTGAATACAACTACTGCTGCTGGCAATTAAAAAGAATTAGGTCGTCTTTGGCTAGAATTAAGCATTTGCATGGAGGTGTCTGGGAAAATGGTATGAAGACAAATGAGCCCCTGCAGTCTGAGGATCATTGGATTTGCAGCACAAGGGCTTCTGGAGAGACGCTCCCTTGAGCGTCTTACTTTTGCAAGGGGGCAAAGCTGTCCTTGCTGCCTGTTCTGATTGAAAAACTGTTAAGAAGGTCTGGTAAGAAATGACACACCACTGCAGGCCAGGACACACAGCATCTTGCTGTGATAGCTGTAACAGAGCAGGCAAGTGGTACTGAGCGTGTCACATATATGCAGGTATACCTATGGTGTGCTTGTGCAGGTTACCTCATAGAAACTATTATGATAAGCACTTCACACTGAAGCAGGCTACTCTTTAGAAAAAAGAGCAGCTCCTCCTGAGCCAAAGAGTTAATTTTTTTTTTTAATTAAAAAAGCCTAGACAAATACAAAATTTGTGTTTTCACTCTTCCAGATGAGCCCTGCCGACTTGCTCAGCCTAAGGGCACAGCTCAGTACAAGGCATAGGCAGGATCATGAGCCTAAACAGTAACAGCTTCATCTGCTATTCTGTTCCTTCCTTTGCAGTCACAGTAATGAAATCCAGTGGGAATTAAAAGTATTCTGGCTGCAGAGCCCATCAGCCAACCATTGTAATTTGGCCATGAAATAAACAACCATAGACTAGCAAGCACAATTAGCTAATAAGATCGGTGCTTCATCATAGCCTCATTTTAAATGGGCTGCTGATAGGAGTATTTTTGACACAAAATAGCATCGCAGGAAATGCATATTCCCTGAAACTCGTTGTGTGTTCAATTAAGCAGCGTCACAAAGAAGCCAGTAAGAGATTTCCATCGCGGGCTGTCACCGGGAGGAATTTCTCTGCAGAACGCTGTGCTCAGACCTGTGCTGCCCAGCAGATTTTGTGTGTCATACCCTCCCCTCAAGCACGGGCAGGAGCGCATGGTTACAAATGCCAGCAGCAGAGGTTTTAGGCTGCCCACAGCTCCCCCCCACGGACCTCAGCTGGGAGAGGCACCGCGGCCATCCAGCTGCACGCTCGGCCCTGCAAAATCCTCCATAAATAACTACATTTGGTTCAACTCGGTGTGCGTTGAGCTGTATTTATTCCTCTGGGGCACTATAGGCCTGCTCTTTCCGCTGTGCATGAAGATCAGGAAACCAAACCGGCCATGCTTGTTTCACGGCAGACTATTTCAGTGAGATCCTAGAAAATGGAGTTTGCTGGGGCTGCCGGATCTCACTAGCAACTCAGAGCTCATTAGGGAATCTAATTTAATGCCCAGCAATGTGCAACTGCTTCCCACAGCGTGCATGGATGCACAGTGCTCCCTGGGTCTGGAAGCTCCCCAGCAATGGTGCTTCCCGACTGGAGACTGAGTGCAGCTCTCTGAAAGGAAATTGCAACTTTTTTTTCCTCCTCTGGTTTCTCCTGTAAGAGCAAACTGCTGCCTTTTATACCCATTCTAGGCCTCTAACAAACCAGCAAAGGGCAGTTCATCTCCTGAGAGCCCATGGCACAAAACCTTTCACCACTAAAATAATCCTGGTGCAATGAAGTCTCCAATCTTCAAAGGCACCTCCTGGACCAGCTCCAGTTCGGGACAGCCCTGTTCTGAGACGAGCTGCGGCGCTGCAGCTTCCTGCAACCTGTCGTCATCTTGGTGCCCCCTCTGCCTTCTAAGCTTGCCCTGAGGGTGGGCTCTCTGCCGTGCCTGGATTGCAGTGGGGTTTGCCACCCTTTTAGCTAAAGGACCTAAAGGACTATTGCCAGCTCGATGATGTTCTGGCAGATGTTAACGGAGTGTGTGTGTCCCCACCTCCCTCCTCTTCCAAGGGGGGGCTGACTTGTGTCAGTGTTTGCCCCCCCCGCAGCCTGTGGTCCAGGCACCTGGCGTGATTTCCGTGCCAGCCTATGAGCGCCGCGAGGAGCATGGACAGATAAGAAGCTCGCCTCTCGACTGGCCCAGCCCAGAGTCAGGAGATGGTGCACAAGGCATCAGCACTGCCAGTACCTGACCTCCCCCGGCTTTGTCCTTGCCTCCCCCAGCTAGGTTATCAGAGTGCGACCCAAGGTGATGCACCAGAGGTTATTGCTCCCCAAGAGGCAGCAGGAAATTAGCCTTCGGGGCAAAGGTGATCTGCTCTCTTTGTGTTTCAGTTATGGTAAATGTAGGATAGGGCCAGAACACCCATTTCATGCTCCCCAGCTTCTCGTGCTTAAGGAGAGTTATGGCTCATCATGCCCAACTGTTAACAGTGTTTTTTTCCTGCTGCCAGTCTTCTTTTGCTCTGCAGCCAGACTTCCCTGCAAGGTGTGGGAAGTTAAGGTGTCAGATCCATCATCCATTGCTGCTCTCCTAAGGGGGCACACACTGCCATCACAGAGGTGCAGAAATGTAACTTTCAACCCTTTTATAATTCCTTTCTTGTCCTTGAGGCTCACATCCCCTGAATCACCTTCTTTACCTCGCCTCTGTCGTGGATGGACTGAGAGGGAAGCAAAAATATACTTTATTGATATAAAACAGTGAGTTAACAAAGTTCAGTGGTAAATGCGACAGTGGTTTAACAAGCTTCAATGGCAAGGTCCACTTGATTATTTACTGCATAGAGGATGGGGTCAGACAAAACTGCCAGGGAGACCCTCCTGTTGAGTCACGAGGTTCACAAAGGACCCCCTTGCTTTCTAAACTCCTTCTCAGAGAGGAGTCTAGGTGCGGCTGGATCCAATCCTAGTCCCAGACTTGGTCAAAGATTTATGTCTAAAGGATTATATATGCGCAATCAATCCTTTATACCACTTAGCTAAGATTTCAAACTTTAGCAAGCTGCTAGTCACTTGTCAAGAATCTGTTTCGGCAAGGAATCTCTCAACCTCGAGGAGTAACCTTGAGAGGCACCCCTACTCAAGGGGAGATCCTGGCATGCAGACTGCTGCCATGCAGGAGAGCTCAATGGGCCCTGGGCTGTCCACTATTTATGGGGGAAAAATGATTGACTCATAGTCGTATTTGCACACTGACCACAGATTTTAGTTTCTTCACCGTGATCAGGTGGGCGCATTGCAGAATAGCCCTTGGCTACTGTGTTGTTATCTGTCTCCCAAATCCATTTTGAGCCGTCATGAGCCCCACTGGTGGTTACTGCTTATGCAGGACGGGGGGGGAGCACACCACAGCCTCCATCACTGCAGTCCTATTTTTTTCTTTTCTTTGAACAGACAGGAGGTGTTCATGCTGCTGGTAAAGCTCAGTCTGTGCTTCTGCTGTCCATATGCTCAGCTGCTTTCCTTCTCCCCACCTGCCTTATACCGCCCTCTCTTCCCCCACACTCTCACCCAAGCATCGCCCTGGTTGTGCCTCCCTCTGATTCTCTGCTGTTCTCTGTGATTTTCCCAGATCAAGCCCTTGGTCCCAGCCTTGAATACCATGTGTGATCCCCACCTTTCCCCCACCCAGACCTTCCCTCCACGACACCTCTCTGCTCTTCCAGCTCAGACCTGAGGTGTCACACAGCCATGGCTGCTCACCCCGACTCTTGCTCTTGCAATCTGAGACAATGTTCCTCATCTTTCCCCCGGTATCTCTGGCTTTGTCAAGCTAGATATCAAATTTGTCTGTCTCACAGTTTAAACATCCCTCAGGGAAAGAACATGGAAGCTGCCTCCATTCTGCAACTCTGGCTTGCCCCGATAACTTCAGTGAAGGCAGGCAGCTGGACCACAGCTTCAAATCTCTTCCCTGCCTTTTACAAGATCAGTTGATGACCATGCAGTTCTGCAGCTACTTTAAGCTTTACTCTCCTTGCTTTGTAGCTAAATGCTGGCAACAGAGAACATGGATGTGTTGCTACCTCCTTGCACATCCATGCTGCGGTTCCTGTCTCTGTGTAGGTGGGTTATTGAGTAGCGCTTGGTAAACCAGGGGTCCCACTCCAATACAAAATGTTACTGGTGGAATTTCAATTGCACTTGGCTCTGCCCCACCCTAATTGCAGTACAAACAGAGTGGAGAACAGAAATGCACTTTCAAGTGCTTTTAAACATCTCACCCCAAAATGATTTGAACAAGGACCCAAAGGCCTTATGCATGGTGGTTTTCAACTTCATTCTTCAAGCAGCTTTTAGGTGAAAGTGCTAGATGCAGGGCCCCTCGTTGGCACAGCGCTCTGTGCATGGCAACACAACCATAAATACAAGCAGCAATCTGTTTGCATTTCATTCAGAGATGGAGCCTAGACTGAGATCTAAACAACCCTAAAGCTTTGGTTTAGAGTGTGTTTTGCCTTGGGTCCAGTTATAATTTAAATACTATAATTTATTTGAAGTGCTCCCTTGGAGAAGACAGGAGGAAGTTACGCACTCCGCAATGGCTCCGGTTCAGGCAACACGGGCAGACTCACATTGATTTCTGCAGGATTTCACTGCACTTTTCAACTGAAACCCGACAGCACCTTAAAGTGACTAGTGTTTTCAGTACCTGGCATTTTTTTAATTAAAATTTCCTTCAGTTAGTGACATTAGTAGAGCATAGTGCCACATGTTGTTACCCACCGCTCCTCCGACAGACCACAGCTGGCGGGTAGTAGACCCCCATGATCCTGGGCACACAGACCAACACACATGCAAGCTCTTCTAATGGCAGGTGTGTCCCTGCAGCGGTCTCGTGGTGTCCTCTTCTGCGCAGACCCTCAGCATCCCCTGGGGGGTGAAGGCTGTGGGGCACAGGGCCAGCCAGGTGCCTGCAAGAGCAGGGACTGAGGGAGCCTGGGGCACAGGTGGGGACAGGGAGCGCAGCAATGGGTGCTGCTGATACCCAGGTCTGGGGGTGCTTGTGGGGATGTGGCAGCAGCCCTGGGATAATGCAGGCTGCTGCAAAGCCAGCAACTGTGCTTGCAAATTCACATCCCCCATCTCTCTGCCTTGTCTTTGCTCTTCAAACCTTTTATGGAGTTCTTCAAATGTCCCCAACAACTTCAGTAAACTCTATTTGCCTGAGCAAAACTGCAGCCACTTCAGAAGAGGACATGCCCCAAGGAGGATCCAGTAAAAAACACTATCAGTGATCAGCGAGCTACCCATTTGGCCAGCAAATGCCGGGCTCTTCAAGCCAGGCACATCCAAATTGCATTAGCAGCAGGGAGCTGTTTCTCTGAAGAAAGGCGTGCACAATGCACAGGCGTTTTCTCAAGGACCACAACAGCCTGCTTTCCATTGCAGGTCTCTGGCAACACCTGCACCCTTCTAGAGGAGCATGTTGTGGAGCTTCACTGTGGAGCTTCACTGATCTGGGTGGCCACCCCACCCTGCGGAGAAAGCTGGCAGACCACGATGGGCATGGCATGTCTCTGGCTGGTTGCAGCACAGCTTGTCCTGCTCCAGAGAGCAGGCAGGCACCGTGGGGAAGGGAAACAGGTCTGCTTGGCCACAGGTTGTGAAGGAGGACTGGGTGCATCTCTTCCTTTGCAGGAGAGCGCTGGTGGTGTTGGGGTGGAGTCGGAGCTGGCTGTCCTTGGGAGAAAGGTGTGGGGCTGTCACCAACTGCTCCTCCGGCTTTCAGACCATCCGCAGCCCCCAAGAGAGCCAGGATTGCCACCCACGCCACAGCCTCCAGCTCCGTTGCGCCCAGGGTACAGTCTCTGTGTGCGCAAGAGCTTCCTCCTGCGCAAAGCCTTCAGACCCCACCACCCTGTTCAGCAAACTAGGGGATAAAAATGACAGGTCATGCACCACATTTGGAGCTACAGCATTCCCGCTAGACACTGTGATGGCAGGTAACCCACCGCTCTCCTCCGGCCAGGCAGACTGACGAAGACACAGTGCCATCAGCTGGGCGTTTGCAACCACCTGCCTGTCACCGGAGCCCAGGCAACTGTCCTACCAGAAGGCAGGGGCTTCATATAACCACATCTTTTGTGCTCGACAAGCTCTTTGCAGTGGACAACAGTGCACGCAGAGCATGCGCCTGCCCTGGTGAGGAGGGCAAACCTGTCTGCGGCACAAAAACAGGATTAGGAGGTCTTGAGCCCATTAAGAGGACAGCAGCTAATCCTCACTATGAAGCAGCTTTAGGGACCCTTATGTCCTCCCTGGCGTGCCCTGCCACCCACCAGCACTTACTCGCTGCCTGAAGGCAGGCATGGCAGCAGCGGTGCCCCTGGCACTGGCAGCAGTCTGCCATGGGGGTGAAAGCCTTTGCCCGTGATTTGCTTTGGGAACCTCTTATAAAGAAAGGGGAGGTTCAAGGTGGCAAGTTAGAAAAGTAGTACTCCTTAACTTTTAACGGCCAGAGGAGTGCAGCCGACCATACAGCCCAGCAAAGTCCAGCCAGCCTTGAAAGACTCATTAATTATGCTCCCTCTTCCAAACTGCAACTGGTCTCTCCACTGGGGTATGCCAGCACATCTCTCCTGGAGGTTAGAGCTCATATTTCTTCATCTCCTCTTACCTCCTGCTCCCTCACTCTCTGCTGGAAAAATAGGCAGCAGCAGACCCTTTTTCCCAGATGTGCTTGCTTTTATGCCGCATGAAAAAGCTTCCTTTCTCTGCTCTTTCTCCTGCTGCTGCCCCTGGTCCTCCCCAGTTTATCTCCTCACTCTGCCTGTTTTTTTTCTGCTCCTGGCTGGCTGCAGGGCTTCTCAAAATCTGGTTTTAAAATGTGAAGTGACTTCTGGATTGTGTGGCTCTGGGCCAAGCCTTCATAGGCGGTGGCTAAGAAAATGTACTTACTGCTTCTTGACACAGGTCAAAGCTTATTCCAATAGGTGCTTTAGCATGAGAGGAGCAACTTCAGAGACTGACAAAATGATGTGATTTGAAGAACTCAGCCTTCATCTTCACGGATGGGTGACTCCTGAGCAATATACTTAACTTTGTTTTCACATAAAGTGTCTTTCGTTGCTTTCCAGCAGCTCTTACGAACTCCCTTGGCTCTGCTTTATTTGAGTGGTGTATATGGGTATACCCTACCTATATAGATATATCCTGTGTCCTGAAGAGTTCCTCTCTCTCAGGGGGGATGGGGACGGAGAAAGAAATTCACCGTAGTTAAGCAAAACTGAAGGCCAAACTCGACTGAGCTGGGTCCTTTTAAAACTTACCTCACCCAACAGAAAGCGTCAGTAGTAGCAGAACAAAATTCACAGCAGGGCAGGGTCCCAGAAATGGCTCAAGTTTCGTGCTGTGCCAAGGCACTGATGTGCTACAAGAGAGCTGGTACCAGCACAGGGCAACGGCCTGCCATTAACACAACTGGGTTTACTGGGCTTGGATGCTCCCTTTTGCTACTCCCACAGCTCATGTATTTTAATGTAAGGCCAGTTTTCCTGGGATGGAGGATGGCTATTTTCTTTCAGCCCTAGTTATCATGAGCTCTGTGACAATTTGTGGCACTGAAGGGGTATTTTCTGTAGGCTTCAGTGTACCCAAAATGTGCACAACCCTTCTCTGTCCAGTTTTCTCTGCAGCCACATGCAGTTTTTACTGTCACCCTACTGATCTGAACAAGACAGTGACCCAGGGCACAGCTGCGAGCGTCTCTGTGATACTTCTGGCACCACGGCATGGGCTGGGAGTCAGGGGGTTTAGGAGCCTGCTCCAGGGGAAATAGGCTCTGACAGTAATGGACATGCGGGTGTACGGTGGTAAGTAGTATATGTGGGCGGGTCACGCACGGTAGCAATATCGACAGTATGAAACTTACAGATATGGGAATAAGAAGTGGGAGAGAAAATAAATGGGGAATTTAACAGTAAAAGGTACTCTGGAGGAGAACACAAGGTGTCTAACTGATTAGCTTAGGTATGATTTTCTCTCGTGTCTTCAGAAATTTTTTAAAGCAGGTTTTGGGGCACATGCAGGTAATAACCTTTGTAAGAACACATGGAGCACCAGGAGCGTGTAGAGGCCCTTTCACTGAAACCACAAAATTAAGCTGCACAGGGAGGATGCTTAGGTCTTGTGGAAGAGGTTGTGGTTCATCAGCAGGCCGGCAATACTCCCCTCCCCCAGCTACAGGACTGCCTGCTGGGGACCCTGTTGTGCATCCATTGCCTTCCCAGCTAACTGCTCACAGAAGTCAGGTTTCTACACAGGCACACAGCACAACCTCCAAATCCAGGTGCTGTGGCTAATCAAGGAGATGCTCCCTGCCACATTTCTTCTTTTTTTTTCTTATTTTCCCTCCCCCTCAGAAACATCCAAGGCTGCATGGAGCAAGGGAGAGGGAGCCAGAACAGGCACCCTGCTACCTGGTGCAGGATGTGTCCTTAATGGACTCAGGCTCCAAGCTTTTCCGTAACAGTGATGATGTCAAGTTGGAGCTGGGGTGAAAAAGATTTCATCCTGCCTATCCTGATTTATTGTGTACCAAGTGGCGATGGTGTTTTTTACACCAATCACACCAAACTCCTTTCCTCCCTCCTTGCAATTCAGTGCCACTAAAGACAGATTCACCGCTGATTTACAGTGCTTTAAATGAGGAAAACATTATTTAAAAAGCTTCAAAACCTCATTTGACACGTTATTTACACTGGCATGAAAGTATCATTAAGTGAAGAGCAATTCAAGTCTCAGTTCTTTTTTGTTTGTTTGTTTTTAATTCTTTTTTTTTTTTTAAAAAAGAATGCCTTAGTGTGTATAAAACCAGCAATGCAGTAGATTTTAATGTGCATTCCAGGGGAGGAAAATCAGTTATTCAAATCTCAGAACACATTTTACTCTCCTCCCTTTCTTATTGGAAAACTACTAAGAAAATTCACCTAAAATCAAAGCCCTACTATACTAAGTATACGTATATAACATGCAGTTCTTATCTCAAAGCAATGTTTGTGTGTATATTTTAATCCTATGGTTGCAGAGCCTGTTGATACAATAAAGCAGACTTGATAGCCACAGCCTTCTCTGCATGGGCATAAATAAAACCTCACTGTGTTTCCTTCAGTGCAGTGACTAACTGATTCAAAGAACAGTGGGAGAGCCTGTTTTCCTCTGCCCACTGTCCTCTGTTCTTGACACGAAGCAGAACGCTCTCACAGACATGCACCTCTACCAGTTTGGTAATACCAGGGGGCATTTTAATAAAATTTTTTTCAGTTCAGTTCTTTAACTGCAGCTAATATTTTCTTTGTTTCAAACCCCAAAAACCTTCAGAAGTTGTTAGCGAGGAGAAGGAAATTGCACGAATCTTATTTTCTTGAGTCATGATGAAAACACTGCAGTAATTACATTTAATATAATGAGCCATCACTGGACTGACTTCTGAGGCTTTGGTGTTCATCAAGGTAAGGAAGCGATAATCAAGCACTGAAGGAACAGCACTGTCATGATCTCTTAGCCCATCCACAGTGACTCCCAGGAAGCCCTGGGCATGGCTCATGAAAACCCTCCTATCCAGCCCTGCTATTTTCAGGTACCTTGCTGGGAGGAAAGCCAAGGAAGCCTTTACTGTTCTTAGATTGTTCAGGCAGACCAGGTCCCTTACACCGAGGCATCCAGGCTTCTCTGCTGCTCTACCCATCTTCCTCTGACTGAGTGGTTGTGCTGGTGGTTTCTGACGTTCTGCTCAAAAAGAAAAAAGAAAAAAAAAGAAAAAAAGTGATGCAGCAAGAAAAGTCTGCATCAATGAGGAGCCTGACGGGGCAGTTTGTCTGGGACTCGCCCCTTGCTTTGGTACATGCCCACCCACATACCCTCAAAAGCACAAAAGGGCTCCAGGTCGATGGTGGGAGTTAGCTGCCTTTTTTTTTTCAGACACGAAAATAAGGCCTTTTCAAAATAATGGGTCACAGTGACTTTGAGCTGTGCAAGGAGAGGGGTTGGTTGATGCCAGAGCCACACTGAGTTGCACGTAAGTAACTCCGATGTCTGTAGCAGCCGTCACAGGGTCCAGCCCTTCTCAAAGCCAGCACAAAGCAAATATACCGTATTATAAAGGCCACCCACGGCCATCTTTCTACCTTGTTATTTTGCTAGCTTGGTTTCTCAGACAGAGTTCTAATATCAATTTTAACTGCTTCCAAGCCTTCTTCCATACAGAAATGCAACAACCTGCAGCACTCTCCTCACATGATACATAGGTGTATCTGGCACTGCAAATAAATATAAGTACTGCAGTCCACCTATTGTTTGAAGAAAATACAAAAATGGCATAATCTTATACTTGGAGCTAGAAGAAAAGAATGTTAATATTGTAATTCTCGTGAGTTTCAAGATAGTAAGTGCTCCTAGGAGGCGGCCAGCTAAGTCTAAATCTTGCTTTATGCTTCAGGTGTTAAACTGTAAGGAGCAGTATGTTTGGTGCCAGAAGAAAGTTGCTCTGGGGCAAAGACCTTCCTTAAATTTCTAACCTCTGTTTTAAAGACAAATTTGATAAACAGATGTGTCTAATTTACCATCCTGTGTGGAGACAGATTAAATCCAACCTCTACTTGTATTATTCTGTGATGACCCAAGCTGGTCCATTCTTTTTTCAGGGAGCTGAAGTATTTCTTCCTCCTCCAACCTCTTGCCATTGTTTCCTTTGACTCTTCTTCCTGTGACATCTCTTTTTGGCCTAAAATAGGCTAAGAGCCTTAGCTTAGAAGATATTCTCTAGCCCCTCTAGCATCCTGGCAGCAGCGTTTCTGCTCATACGTTAGCTTAGTGACCATCTGCTTGTCAGGCACCCTACCTAATGGGATTTTTTGTCCAGGACCCAGGTTCGCAAGGGCTGCCAAAGGATCCGCACATGTTCCTGCCATGTTCCCTGACTTCCCAGTGTATAAAGCAGTAATATGTCATTACAGGTCCCTTCAGGGCCAATTCTAATAATCTGAAATATTTCTTCTCATCAGTCCTTCCTCTTTTAAAGATTTCCCATCATGGGAAAAAAAGAACACAAACAACTCTAGAGAAAATCTTATTAGATATTTTGTTGCTTAATTTATGTTCACAAGAGCACTGAAGGAATGCATAAAACCGTGGAATTATTTCCCAATGGTGACCCCTCCTTTGCATTTGCAGTTTTGAAATGAGAAAGCATATAGGAAGATGTGTGGTTGAATCTTTCCACACAATCCAGACCTGGAATTAAGAAGTGGGCCCACAACTTCAGAAATCAATTTAACCACCCACTCCAATGCACTGCAAAGGGTTTTAGAGCCAATTGTGCCCCTTCCTGAGGCTGGTGTTAGTGGCACCCCAGGTGTCTGACCATAGGCACTACTTGTAACCCAGCTGCCAACTTCTCTCCCAGGCCAAGACACTAAAAATCCTTTTGAATTTTAGTATTTTTTTGCTAAACTGTTTGGGGAAAACAGCATTGATGCGTCTTATCTTTGACTCATGGAGTTATGGTCATGGTGAGTCTGCAGTCTCCCCAAGGAGTTGTGTTTAGAAATGTAGGCAGTGAATTCATTTTAAGAGCCACAGCTGTTTTCTCAAAGAGTTTTAGCATGTTTTTTACCTTTGGGAAGATACGATAGGTAAGTCCTGTTCTGAAAGGATGTCAACACTGAGAAGATGAAACCATTCCCCAAGTTTGAAACCCCTTACTGCCAGTCTGGTACGAAACAGAAAGGATGTATATGAAGGGAAGATGGCCAGACGGGTTGCAAGGAGCAGTCCCAGTCATCATTCAGTCCTACAGCTTTCTTGTTTGCCACCACCAGCCACATCCCCCAGAAGCTGCAGGCTGCTGACTTCTGTAGCGGTAGCCATGCCCTGTGCTCCAAACGGTCCGAAACCATTCCAAGAGATTTAGGGGGTCTCCTCAAGCTAAAGGCTGTTGGGGTTTTCTATTCAGGACCAGGAAAATCAGCAGGCGTGCAAGGCAGAGCCAGACCCTCTGCCGTGGGTTGCCAGCAGGTATGTCCTGGTCCCAGCAGTAAGTGTTTTTCCTATGGGTGTAAGACTCCTTGCCTCTTGTCAGCCTGAGGTGTGGCATGACCAGACATGATTTTTCTTCCTCTTCTTTCAAACGAAGGTTTCAGACGGAAGCTGCTAGCACAGGCTGTGAGTGTTAATTGGAACAAATCAGGTATAAGGTACCTGGAAACCCGTGCCAGGTAATGTAGCCCCAGGAGACCTCTGGATGGAGCTGGGAAGACTGGAGCTACGCCTCTTGGCAGGTCACATCACCTTGCTGCTTCTGCATTTGCTCTTGCCCTGCATTTGTACAGCGCTGCCGATGGAGAAGTTAAAACCAAGGCGAGCCAGGGCTCACAGAGGCATAAATGCCTTTGAAGAGATACCTTCACCGATAGGTGGCAAAATCTCCCCACTGTGATAAATTTCCACACTAGAAGTGGGCTCCTGTTGCTGTGCGCCTGGTGTAAAAAGCATTGCTTTTTGGTATAAGCACAGTGCTCAAAGCTGCTATAAAACCATTAAGCTACACTTCAGCCCAGCTGCTGTTTTACAGCTGGATCTCTGTAAAGCGCCATCATTATGAAATTACCGTTTCTTTCCAACACTGTGGTGAAACAATGTTTTTTTCTTTCTTTCTTAAAATCGGATTAGCAAGCTCTGAGATAAAGCAAAGCTGCCTTACAGGATGTCTAACCTAATGTATGTACATAATATAGTATGATAACGTTAACATATAGTATTGCAATCGTGTCGGGGCCTACGCTGCGCCCGGGGCCCACTGCACCCCCGGAGGTCACCCAGGGTTTCGGGGTGCCTGCCCCCCGGAGCTCGGCACTGGCCTCGGGGTGGGGACACCCTATACTCTTTCCTGCCGCCCGGGGCGTGGTGGCACGCCTGACACACGCGGCGTGTGCGCTCCAGCCCTCGCGTCCCGGCCCACGGACGAAGGGAGCGCCACAGACACCCGCCAGCCCAGCCCGCACACCGCTGCCGCACCCCGCGCCCCGCCGCCCCCGGGCCGGTGCCGGGACTCGAACCCGTGGTCCCCAGCGCAGAACCCACCCCCCCCCCCGCGGCCCGCCCCCCATTCGGCCGTCGGCTCCCACTGCGCATGCCCAGAGGCCCTTCCCCAGGAGGGGAGGTCCGGCGCACGTGCCGCCGGCGCCCGCGGAGGGGTTCGGGGCGGGGCGCAGCCGCATACCGGCGCGCATGCGCGGGGGCGGGGCCGGTGTCCCCGGCGGGCGGTGGAGGCTGTAGCTGTTCTTCCCCGCGGCCGGGCGCTGGCGGCGGTGCTGGCTGCGCCCCCGCCCTCATCATGGACGAGCAGAGAGTGAGTGCCGGCGGCGGGAGCCTGCCTCCCCGCGGGCGGCCGGGCCGCGCCGGGCTGGTCGGGGTGGGGGGAAGGCGGGCCTGCCCTCCCTCAGCTGGCTGTGCCGCTGGGCTTCGGCGCGGGGGCTGCGGCGAGCGCCTGGGCGGCTGCTGCTGGGGCGTTTCCCCGGGCTGTCGGCGTCGCCCTGGTGGTCGGCCTGGCCGCCTGAGGAGAGGGGCGGTGGCTGAGGGGGTTAAATGTTAACCGCTGCGTTGTGGGAGGGCGGCAGCGCGGGAAAGGCGCTTGCTCCCCCGGGTTGCTGTAAGAGTTCAGGGAGGCCGCCTCCGGCGGAGAGGCAGGGGACCGGAGCGGAGTGGCGGGGCGGCCGGCGGGAGGGGTTTCTCCGTGTCGGCTTGCTTCGCGTGCTGGCGTTACCGCTGCCGTTGCGGCATCTTAATGAAGAACGGCTCTGGTGTAGAGCTCTGCCACGTTGTGTGTTCCTGTCATAAGTAATTATGGTGCGTACATAGGCCCTTCTGTTTCCCACTGATGTAATCCTGTGTTGAAGGGAACTAATTAATAAAAGTGTTTCGTAGTGTTTTTTCTCCCTATGGCTGCTGCCCTATAATTCTCTCCTTCCCTTATTTGCTATCTGCCCCCTCAGGGAAATCACTGAGGAGCAGAGATGTGCCTGGCCAAGGGCTGGGCTTTCTAAAAATGGTACTCTCTGCAAAAAGTTCTGACTCAGCCTTTTGGCTTTCAGTCTAGCAGTCCAAAGGGGCTTCTGTTACTGTCTCTGTGAAGACTGTGCTTTCCTTAGCTTGGAAACTGGTTTGTGGGTAGGGTCTGGATAACTGACACTTCTAATGGCTTGAAACTTACAAATCATGGATGTTTGCTAATTTCGTTAAGTGTTTGTGCACTGCCACTTAGTACTCATCTGTGTTTTGGAAGGTGAGATGTGAAATGCCAAAAAAGTGTGCTTCTGGTAGATACTATGTGAATTTGAGTCTGTCTGCCTTTCCCTGCCTTATGTGACATTAGTCTCTTTGAGAAGGTGTAAATGAGGGCTGCAGCTGTTGTGGGTGCTCTAGGTGGATGTTCCTGAGTGGCTTCATTGATCATATTTGAATTTCAGTGCTGCTCAGAGGTTCTGAATACAGCAGTAAAATAGCAACTGATCTCGTACTTTGCAATACTTTGTCTGTTAATTTTGTATTGTCACCTGTATTGTCTTAAGTACTCCTTCAAACTCCAGCAACTTTCAACGTGTGGACAAGTGCAGAAGATTAAATTAATGGAGGCTAAGTAAGTATATCCTCTTGTTTGAAATTGGATCTGCACATGAAGGCTAGTATGACACAGGATTTTGTCCCAGGCCTGAAGCAGCTTCAGAAACACTGTTCTGCATCCAGTCATATCATAAGACTTCTGTATGATCTTGAGCAAGTTGATAACTTGCTTCTTAAGCAGGACTGATGTAATTGTTTAATTTATCGAAGTTTACTCTTTAACTTTTATGAGGTGCCCATCTGCCTCAACAGGTGCTATGTGATGTTAGTTACTAGCTATTCAAAGAAGGGTATATTGTCTACTTCTATGCTCCTGGCAAGACTACAAGCCACCACATGTTGCAGGGCTTCCTATCCTTTTTCATATCCTTTTATGTTCTTCATCCTTTGTGCATCCACACTGTTGCTTTATGAATGCCGTGCATTTTTTTTTTCTGCACAGAGTGTATTAGATTCAGAGAGTAAGAATAGGATGTAAAAGTGAAGAGCAGTATGAAGCTCACTGATAACAGCAAAAATGACTTCTGTAATAAACATGCCATAATGTTTTGAAAATGAATTTGAAACTGACCTCACTTAACACATGCTAGCCAGAGAAAAAACTAAAAGAAAATTATTTGTGATAGGATTCTATGAAATATGACATCCATCAGTGGGCAATGGATTTAAATGTCCTTCAGTGTAGAAATACCAAGAAGCTTTACTGAGCTTGGTGCTGTTGTAATTATTCTATGAAGTAACTTAGAATGTAAGCCTCAACTGCTCCTTACGTTGGTAATTTTTCTGCCACCCTTTTTGTTACACGTAATTGTAGTGACTTTTCAGAAATTCCCGTTAAAGGAAGAAATGGCAACAGTGCAGTGTTTTGAGTTTGGCATGTGTCTTAGTATGTTTGGAAGAAAATCTATTTATTACGTATTAGTGATTAGAAAGCTACATCAGAAGATGTTATATGTTAGTGATTCCCAAAAGCTGACTTTCTGTTCTGGTGGCTTGTGCATTGGTGTTTAAGAAAAATTCTGTCTACTGCTGGTGAATATTTTTAGGCCTCTTGCATCTGGGTTTGTAGAAGGCGTCTAAACTTGAGTTTGACCAAACCTGGTGGAATTTCTGTTTGGAGAAGTTGGTAGCTTACTTAAAAAAGAGCTGTACTGATCCCTGTTTGGTCAGTTGACTTTAACTTTAGATGTAGTGGAAAACCTTGTTTGACACCTGTCTTCCAGTTGCTGTCATGCGTTTGGCTGTGTAAAGGCTTTCTAAGCATTCCTTACACGTAGATCTTTTGCTTTAACCATATGTAGCTATAAAAACCAAAAATATTGTTCAGTACTATGTACAAGAAGACTAATTTTTTTTTTCCATGTGGTGCAACCGAGTAAGCCCTAAAATCCTGGTTGCAAGAGGATTGGGAGTTTTCTTGTTCATCCAAATTGACAGTTATGCTTATAGGATCTAAGGCTTAACTGCGGGCAGTCTGACATGCGAGAACAAGTCCCTCTGGTCAGTAGTGAATGCAGAAGCAGCTGGTTGGACAATGGCATTTCATCTGCCATTCTAATGCATACAAAATTGTCTTTAAACATGCTTAGTTTTAACCAGACAATGCAAAGATTCTGTAATGAAGTGATCAAGACTTGCTATACTCATTGTTTCTGAAAGCAGCCAATCTGGTCTTGTTTCTTTTCCTCAGAGTCCTGATTTCAGTCATTGCTAGCCAGTCCATTATATCTTTACATAACACCATCACAACGCCTGTGGTAAAAGCAGTAAAATTTCACTTTCCTCTGCTAGTGGTTTAACTTTGTGAGTGTGATGCTATGCAGGCAGGCAGTGGGCTGGAGTACTAATAAATACATCATTGCAGATTCGTTGAAAACTGCCAAGGAACAGGTCAGAAGAAACAGGTATGAGCATGGCTTAGGACTAGCAGAGAGATTCCTTATACAGGACGTAGTGTCGAGATTTGCTGTGGATGTTGTGAAAGGATAAAATATTTTTCTTGCTTTTTTAGCAAACAAATGTGGTCTAAGTAGTAAATGGTTCTTAAGAAATTGGTTATGGGATGGACCTCTGCAACATCTTTTTGGTGGTCTGGTTGTTTTTAAGGTGCGTTTATTAGCTCCCCACGCCTCGATTTCTTAAATATTGTCAATTAATGTTAAGTTGAGCAACTTGAAACTGTGAGTCCAACTGATTAATAAAGTCTTAATTATAAAAGAAGTGTTTTACTTTTTTTTTTTAAAAGAGCCAAATATAGCACTTTAGTCAGATGCGTTTCTAGAACTTATTATCAACCAGCCTGAATTTAAATTCTTAGTTCCCTCCTCACCTTGTCCTTTATTTTTACTTACATATGCTGATACACTCTTAGCTTTAATTATACAACTTGACTTAGTTTTAAGTACCAAATGTTGATGTGTCAGATTCTTAGAATATGTGACTGACTACTCAACAAAATTAGACTTGCTAGTCTTATTTAATTTAAAAATGCATTTTGATGGGCTTAATGGTTTTGCCCACTTAATGTGTTTTGTAAGCTGAATCTACTGCTTTTTAATAGCTGTGGTAGTACACCACTGAAATTACCTTGATTCTCTTTCTCAGCTATCAGTAGGCTTTCCTCTTTGAGATCACTTTTAATTGGAATGTATAAATTATTTGCCAAAATATTTTACCACTTGTAGAATAAATTTACAAATCACTGTTGCAGATTTATTCTGTGTATAGAATAAACCATCAGCTTAGTTATTTAGCACTATCTTCTTTTGACAATAGAAAATGCCAGTTTTTCTTCTGGGTTAACTTTTACCAGCTCTTTTTTTTCTTTATTGGTTCTCTATTCAGTTGCACAAGCACTAGCTTTCTCACCTTGAGAAGTTGTATGTGGCAGAGTGGGGTGCCAATAGGTAGTCTGGTTTAGATGACTGGGGAGTTGCAGTAACATGGGTAGCAAAACATGTGAAACAGTGGTGTATCATAAAACAGATTCTTGATTTCTCTTAAACTAACAACTGGAGATCTTTAGTTTGGTGGAATGCTTCTTAAACCATTGTTACTCTTTCGCTTTTCTAACAAAATGTATTTCCTTATCCCACCAGAATAAGAGTTGGATTCACTACAACTGGAATGTGTATGATGAATTTCCATATATGTTGAAATGGTGATGGATACAATTAAAAGGTTATTTTACAACTTCTCTCACTTGTTTTTATAATTCTAGGAGACTCTGCAAAGGATTGTCTCTACTCTAGCAAACAAAAATGATGAAATTCACAACTTCATTGACATGCTGAACCATACAATAAAAAATGTTCAGGTATATATGTTAAGGCTCATAGATTCTAACGGAGAGGGGAGCAACTTTCCGGTTTTGTCAGTCTTAAACTTTTTGGGCAGTGTGTAAGGGGTGGGCTATAAGAATCAAGTTTAAAATATATCTTCATATTGGAACCAGATAGAAAAACATTTTATTTTTTAAGTCTGTCTCTAGTTGAAAGGTATGGTGACTTTGCCTTTCGTGTGAAAAACTATTGTAGGATTTGATTTGTGTGGAAGAGAGAATCAGGATTTTGATGCAAGATCTGAAACTCCTGTTAGTTGGAAGTAGTTGTTGTGCTTTAGCCCCAGTCGGCAACCAAGCACCACACAGCTGCTCGCTCACCCTCCCGCCCCCAGTGGGATGGGAGAGAGAATCAGGAGAGCAAAAGTAAGAAAACTCGTGGGTTGATGTAAGAACAGTTTACTAATTGAAATAAAATAATAGTAATAAATTGTAATGAAAAGGAAAACAACGAGAGAGAGAAACAAAACCCAGGAAAAACAAGTGATGCAACCGCTCACCACCCGCTGACCGATGCCCAGCCTGTCCCCAAGCAGTGATCGCTGCCTGCTGGCCAACTCCCTCCAGTTTATATACTGAGCACGATGTCATATGGTATGGAATACCCCTTTGGCCAGTTTGGATCAACTGTCTTGGCTGTGCCCCCTCCCAGTTTTCTTGTGCACCTGGCAGAGCATGGGAAGCTGAAAAGTCCCTGACTAGTGTAAGCACTGCTCAGCAACAACTAAAACATCAGTGTGTTATCAACATTATTCTCATCCTAAATCCAAAACACAGCACTATGCCAGCTACTAGGAAGAAAATTAACTCCATCCCAGCTGAAACCAGGGCAGTAGTCTATCTTTTTCAGACTTCTAGTCTGCTTGGCAGACTGAAAAATGAGACGATCCTGACACTTGAGAGAAAATTCTTTGCTCTTTCTCTTTTCAGTAGTTGCAAATTGTTGGGCTTAAGTTAAAAGTTAGACCTAATTTTTAGAGCATCTACACTAGGATGAGATTTAGGTTCCTTTAGCCTATCAATAAGCCATAAGTTTGCTTTGTGTTAAATCTGAGCCAGGTTCACTGCAGAAATGGAAATCATCCAGCAGATCTTCAAGCTGCCTTCTTGAGTGCAGTTTTTAGTATCAAATGAAACCATTTTATATGGAACTGGGTAACTACCTCCTTACAAACGTTTAGCAATCCATATATAATTGTGAGAGGGAAATCAAGGCCTTTTGGCATGGAACAAAGTTGCCATGTGTGTTGGTTCTGTGCAAGTTTGAGTATCATGGAATTTTCATGGATTTTGGTCTTCAGTGTTCTGATGTAAAATCTGCTTAGGAGGTGTCCATCATTCCTAATGTTTTTTTCTCTTTTGGTAAGGTGAGGAGTGGTGATAAGGTATCTAGTGGTCATGGCAAAGCATGTTTGGGCAAACAATGTGACTTTCAGTCTAAAAGACTAGTCTGTATTGTTTCCAAAACAAATGGCAGCAGTTTCAGTTATCTTCACAGGTAAACTCTTCTAATGCAATCAGCGAGTTGGATGAAGAATTTGATGGTCTGTATTCTATATTGGATGAGATGAAGGGGAGTATGGCCAACACTATTCAGCAAGAAGAGGCTCGTAAAATTCAAGCTCTGCAGGTAACTATGTAACTACATCTGTAAATTTTTGCAGCTGAGTAGAAGCGTTTTAAACTGCTATTTTATATCTCAACTGAAAGTGAGATTTTGGTAGTGTTGCAAGAAATGCAGTAAGTGTAAGGTAAATGTTTTCTTTGATATAAGTACTTCTCTGGACCCTTCTTCTAGGGTGCTTCATGGTCTCTAGCATATTTATGTTCTCAATGTTGTTATGTAGAAAGGAAGTGGTATTACCTGTAGAGCTTACAGGTGGAGAGTGGCTGCATTGGAGCTGGGCTTGAGTATGTTTACTACCTTCAAACAGCTTCTGGACTGAAATTGGTTTCTTTCTCCAGTTTGGAATATGAGCATCTGAACCTGTAGACATGTTTAAGTGATTTGCTCAAGCTTGAACTTAGAAGTCGAGAATCATGCCAGGTATCCTAAGCACAAAGCCTTGTCCCCTACTGACAGAATTGGCCATCCTCCACTTGTTAATGTCAAGCAAATTGCACACTGGAAGACGTATGGGAATTTTTTGGAACAGGTTACACTGGTGCCTGCTACTGAACCTGCTATGTGAACTTCACCAGCTTGTAGTTGTATAATTTCATGCAGGAGAATCTTTCCAGTGGGTTTCAGAGAAACAAAACCGTGACTTTCTGAAACATGTATAAAGTCTGTGTTTTTCCAGTAGCATGTAGGAAGCTGGCTCTAGCTTTCAGAAAGTCTAGTTGCGTGGGGCTAAAGCATAGTTAAATCTTTTAAGCAGAAGCTGTTTATCCAGCTTTTTTCTTTAAATGATCCTAGTTGCAGCATTCTTCTGTCCAGTTCTTCTTGCTTATGTAAAGCAATAAGCAAGTTTGTTCCTGAAAACTTCACCTTCTTGTGTCTAGTCAGTTTAAAGAAGTTCTAGAAGTGGTTTCCTGAAACAAATTCCACAGGCTTCCTTATAAGGTCTGTTTTATGTTCATACTTAAAGACTGGGTGTAAAACATTCCAGAACTTCTGAGTGCACAATTTAAGTTAAGCACATAAGTGCACTTTTCCACCTCCAATTTAATCTTTCTCCCCATAGGTCTGTTTTAAGTCCTTCTGAAGTTTCTCAACAGATAGAGGTCTACCCACATCCAGGGACACTTAGGACTTAAATGCTTAAAGAATAAGTGTTTCTCAGTGAAAAGCTCACAGGCAAAATTAAACTGTGGCAAGTATCAATTATTCTACCTTCTAGTGAAGAAAAACTAAAGTTAATCTTGCAAGAAATTATTCTGGAACTGAAAACTGTTTTTATAGTTACTCATCTGGCAGTTTGACATATTCTGTTAATTCTGTTAATATCTGTTAATTTTCTGATAGTTAATCTAATTTGATCAAGCTCAGGTGTGGTTGAACCAAGTTATTCTGAAAGCTTGTCAGCGTGGTATAGCTGTATCTAGAATTGCTGCCCGGTATGTGTGTTGAACAGCTGAGCTGCTACTTAGTCAGAAGAGGATCAAGACAAGTGGAATGTTACAGATCACTGACACAGTTGTTGAGTGCCCTACTTGTCTTTCAGCTGAGGCTGTTCTCTAACTACAGGCTCAAAGGATAATCTCTTTACTTGATGACAGACCAAGCTTCCTCTGTAACTGAGTCACTGCAAGAGTGCTTTTCCCAACAGTCCATCTACCAAACCAAACTAATATGTGAAAACTGTTGCATTGAATCTATTAATCCAAGCCATTATCTTTGACTGGAACTCAAAATTTAACTTTGTATGAGGAAACCAGGGAACTTCAGTGAGGTTTAAACATCCTGTTTAAAAGAATGGACTTGCTTAATTTATTGTCCTCTTAAAGTGATTGTGCTGTAGTTAGTCTTCTGTAGTTGACTAGATGCTCTTGTTGAGAATAAGCTGTAACTTAAAATACTGGGGCTACATAATGGTGGAAAAGGGTGAGGGCAAGTATTTATTTTTAACTCCCAAATGCAGATGCATCTCAGTAAGATGCTAATGGAAGCATCCAGTCACCATGTCATTTCTGCAAAGCTGTTTGAAAATGCCTCTGGCATTTGCATCTCTCTTTTGAGGTGTTTGCCTGGGGCATTTTGGCAGTATCATGGTATATCTGAGTTTGTCAGCATTGGATGCCCTCTGAAGAGGAGAGCAGCTGTATTAGATGAGTGACAACTTATGTTAATGGCATGCCTTAGAAGTTATCTGGAAACTGTGTACAAACTTCTAGCTGTTGGACTGTTTCCTTGTTCCTAATTTATCCTTGAACAGTAAATCTGAGGGGTATCTGGCAGCTGGCCAAGGTCAACTCACCACACTTGCCAAAACTAGTTAACACTTCTGAAGTGCTTTGAGACCGGTTTGTTCTTGAAGTTGATGCAACTGTTGGTTGCTTTTGAGACAGTGGCTACTTTAGAGCAAGCTGTCTTTCCTGAAGTGTTTCAAAGAAAAATAATTACTTGCTGTTGACTTGTTCTGAGATATTACAGTTCAGTATGACATGAGTAGAAAAACAGCTGTAGGTTAAATGGCCATGTAAAAGCTGCTGGCAGGTTTAAAATGCGCATCTTGTTTAACCTACTGTATGTTTAGGATCCTGCAGTGTATTCAAAACCAATCTTTTTAGGGATATACCCATAGTATGTAAAACTGGGAGCTCTCTGTGGGGTGTTATATAGTG
>VYZW01042013.1:0-17836 GCA_013401315.1 Balaeniceps rex
TTTTTTCTGGTGGCTGTCCCTGTTTCTGTCTCAGGGAGGACAGAGCCTATCTGTTCCACCAGCTTCTCTCTTTCTCAGACTCCCTGATGCTCCTTAACCTTTCTGCTTCCTCCTGTAGCTCTGCCACCAGGCTGAGCAGATCATCCACCCGGTCACACCTCACACTGCTGTTCTCACTGCTGCCATCCCTTACCAGAAAGGCTCTGGCATGCCCTGCAGCCTGAGGCCTGGGCGGCTGCATGTTTTTGTGGGAGCTCTGTCTGGGTTGCCACGTCTATTCTGGCGAGTGGATACCATAGCTAAGCTCCTTCGGAGAGGGTCATGACCACCAGCTGAACTCACCTCTTGAGCTGGTAGGGTGACGATGTCCTTCTGCGCAAATGCCGTGCCACACTCTCTTTGCTTGCTCTGGTTGCAGTGCTCCTGGTCCAGGCTGCTTTTTATAGGTGTGGGGTGGCTGCGACCCTGTGCACCAAGACCTGCCGCTCCCCTGTGAATCGGGCTGGCTCTGGAGCAGCTCCCCTCAGCAACTGATGTTTTCCTGTGTGTTTCCTGACCTCTAGGCTTGTTTGGCCTTAAGAGTAGTTCCTGGGTTATTTCTCAGGGCTGCTTCCTGACAGTAGCAGCTATTCTGTAATTGTTGCACACTGGTCCTTCCACACGTGGTAAGCCCTGCCCCAGGCAGGGGAGGCTTGAAGAGACTGTAAGCCCCAGCCTGACTTCCCTCTTTGTCCCAAGAAAATCAGGAGGAAGCTGCATTTGGGAGTCAGCAGACCTCTGGCCGAGCGTGGGGAGCTGCAGCAGAAGCCGCTGGGCACCTTCGGGCTCCTTTGGGGAGAAGGGCACAGGGCTGTATCCTCTCTGGTGGGAGGCCTCCCCTCGCGGGTGGGTGCATGCAGGCCTCGGGTCTTTTTTAACGACGCTTACTACATTTTTAAAGAAAAAACACCACCCCGAGCCGCGTGCGGCCCCCAATAAAACGTCTCTAACGCGAGTGTGCGGCCTGTTCTCCCCCGGCCGGGCTGGGCAGGGAGGGCGGGTCCCTGCCACTGCGGGGGCGGGGCTGGGGCGGGCCCGGCGGGCTGTCTGCCCCGCCCGTGAGGGAGGGACTACAGCTCCCGGCATGACTTGGGGCGGAGCGTCTCCTCCCTGCGTGCCCCGGGGCCGGAACTGCCCGTCCCGGGGGGCAGTGCCCGTCCCGGCGTGGCGGTCCTGATGGCGGCGGTGCCGCCGGTCTACGTGTACAGCCCGGAGTACGTGGCCCTCTGCGACTCCCTCTGCAAAGTGCCCAAGCGGGTCAGCGCCGCGCCGGGGGGCTGGCGGGGCCTGTGGGGCGGGGGTGGTGGTGTTAAGGGGCCCCGTGGGACCCCGGCGTGGGGACGTTGGGAGCGCAGTGGTGAGACCTGGGGTCGGAGGGGACCCCAGGGAGGCTGCCGAGAAGTCCGGGGGCTTTGGGGAGGCTGCCGGCACCTGGGGCAGCGGGAGGGTGCGGGGAGCTTGGGAGAAGGGGCAGCGGTGGGGGTGCACCCCCGGCCCTGGGCAGGAGGCGTGTGGGGTCAGCGGGAGAGCCTGTCTCTCTCCCTCACCGCCTCCGGCAGGGCGGGAGCGGGTGGCTGGGACACAGAAGTGGCACTTCCCAGGCGCCGCCCCCCACCGCGAAGCTGTGCCTTTTCCTGACACACCAGGAAGTGCCGCACACACCCCCTGCTGTGCTGCGCACCCTCCGTGGTGGAGACCCTGCTCAGGGACCCTGCTTAGGCGGGTGCCGGTTTAGCTGTGATGCTGGGAGAAGTCACAGTTACACCTTCGCTGCAAGTCATTTAGCCCCTGGTTGCTGTGCTTCTGTCACGTATGCTAGAGCTGCTCTCATCGTCTTATTTTTCTTTCTTTAGGCCAGTATGGTACATTCGTTGATTGAAGCATATTCCTTACTTGACCAGATGAAGTAAGTGCTCCCATTTTCTGTGAAGGGAATATTTTCTTCTCTGCTGAGGTTTGGAAGATACTGAGTAACTGCAGGTCTTATACTGCCTGTGCTGGCAGCATGATTATAGAAGCCCATGCAATGTGTATTTCTAGGATCTAAGGAAAGTCTGCTTGTTTTGCTAAATGGACAAGATTATGTTAATTATGGCAGGTGTATTTATGGTTCATGGTTACCCTTCCTGGTCTGGTGGAGTACAAATTGCCTTGTGCTTTCTCCATAGAGCACACTGTCACCCGCTGCTCTCATGGCTCTGAGCAGAAGTGATGGCATAGAAATCATCCTTGTTGGCACTGCTCCGAATCCACTGACCAGTGCTGATGCTGAGAGGGACCATGTTCTTTTGCTGTGTTGTGATTGATTTGGGAGACTTTTTGTGAGGTCTTGGTGCTGTTCAGGAGAGAAGACAAGATGAGGTCTGCGGTGGAAGAGTGAGAACCCTTGCTCTTGACTCGGGGGGATATGAACAGAAAGAAAAGGCTTAGCTCAGCCTCTCTTATGTAGCATCTCATAAAATCTTAAAAAAATCCCACACTCCAGTTCAGCAGGGCCAGGAAGTCCTATTGGGACTCTTTTTTTAAAGGATTTTTTTCTTTCTGGTCATTTTGGTAGAGTGTCCTTGGGAAATGGCTGCAGGTACTATTACAGAGGCGGACCCAAAGGGCTGTTCGCCCTGGCGTGGGGTGAGAAGTGCCCAGCACCTGGGCTAGCCTGGAGCTGGGAGCTTCTTTCATTCTTCCAGTAGCAATGGAGCTGTACTGCATTGCCAGCGTGCGCCCCCAGAGTCTGAGGTTTGGAGAGGGCTTCAGCATGTTGCAAGATTTATTTAGGCAGATTGCAAAGCACCCAAACCTGGGAAAGGTGATATGCAAGTTGCTGAGGACAGAGATGGTCTCTGCTTTGAACATAGGTGGAGTTAAGAGCATGTAAGAGGTGCTGCTCAGCTCTTGACCCAGCGGGCTGATGTCCTGCCGCAGCACTGGCTTGGACCTGGACGTTTTCACTCTGTTATTTCCTCTGTATGTAACTAGAATGTTGGATCTGCTGGAGATTGCTCAAGCTGGGAGAACATGCAGAAAAGGGGAAAAAAAAACTTGAAGAAAAGTGGAAAAGTTAATGCAGACAGCACCTGTAGATGTTCCTCGTTGGGGTGGGCACAGCAGACAGTGCCACGCTGGGGGAAAGGCCTGCTCCAGCTCAGCTGAGCAGCTTTCTCACTCAAAGTGACAGTCCGGTGCAAGAAGAGGAGGGGGTTTTGTTTGCTTTTTCAACAGTAACTGGCAAAAGAAGGCTCCTGGTCTGAGGAGGTTAAAGCTGGGCATTCCAGATGAACCCTGGAGTCTCTTGTCCTGATGTGCTCTCTTCCTCCTCTCTGCCTAGGATAGTCAAGCCAAAAGTGGCCTCCATGGAGGAGATGGCGAGCTTCCACACGGACGCCTACCTGCAGCACCTGCAGAAGGTCAGTGAGGAAGGGGATGATGACCATCCGGAGTCTGTGGAGTATGGACTGGGTAAGGACGTGTGTCTTCAGCGAGAGATTAACTGAGTATCAGGTCCAGGATGCTTTTTGCTGGAGCTGAGGTTAGACAGAGCTAGGGTGAGCTCAGGTGGGCTGCTGGGCTGTTTTCGGAGGGAAACACTCTTTGATGGGGTGTTGCTGAACCCTGTCAGCCAGCAGTCACCTGTCAGGCTGGCGTTTTCACTGTTGCCAGCAGAGGGTACTGTCAGCCTCACGCTACTGCTCCATGCAGCTCAGCCTGTCCCTTGCATACCGGGAGCCAGTGCCTTTTGTTGCTGCTTTGAGGATCTCAGGCAGGACAGAAGGCCCTGACATGCTACCCTTGGAACAGAGCTGAGACTGGCTGCCGCAAGCCTGCTGTGGTGGAGGGCATGCATGAACAATGGCCTGAAGCTACAGCCAGGGACCAGAGCAGCTGCTGCTTGCACGGTGACTTTGCTTATGTCTTGAGCAGAGGGATCTGGCCTGCCTGGACTTAAGACAGCCTGAGCAATGCGGTAGTTAAAGCAGGTAATGTGGCTGTGGGTACTGTCTTAGTCTCAGGAACAGGAGAGGTGACCCAGCACTGAGGCAGTGGTGCAGATTCTGCACTGATCTCATGAGTCTCCCCTAGATCTGCCATTTACATTTCTGAAGCTGATCTGTCTGCAGGCAGAGGAGCAGCCCTGGGGTCACGCCTTGCTGGGGAACGGCTCCAGGGAGGCTACTGTAGGAATAGGTGAAGATCATATTCTAGCTATAGACCTGCAGCATACCTAGGCCTGTCTCCTTTGTGGATGTCTGTTTTTGGGGGGGAGATACATCAGTAACTGTGTCAGGGCTTTCCTGGTAGAGTAGCCAGAGAATGAGAGTGTTTTTGCAAGATTGGTATGAGGGACCAGTAGGTCGGGCTAGCCAGGCACACAGACCACAAGTTGGTTCAAGACCCATCAGTGAACGATCTGAATGCAAGGAAACATGTTGATTGTTGATTTTTGTGGTGTGTTAACCTTGGCTGGCCGCTAGGTGCCCACCAAGACGTTCTGTCTCTCCCCCTCCTCAATAGGGTAGGGGAGAAAATATTATGGAAGAGATTGTGGGTCGAGATAAGGACAGGGAGATCACTTACCAGTTACTGTCACAGGCAAAACAGACTTGACTTAGGGAAATTAATTCAATTTATTGCCAATGAATAACAGAGTAGGATACTGAGAAGTGAAAACAAAACTAAAATCACCTTTCCCCTCATCCACCCTTCTTCCCAGACTCAACTTCGCTCCCAGCTCTTCTGCCTCCCTCCCCCCTGAGCAGTGCAAGGGGATGGGGAATGGGGGTTGTGGTCAGTTCATAACACTTTATCTCTGCCACTCCTTCCTCCTCACACGCTTCCCCTGTTCCAGCGTGGGGTCCCTCCCACGGCAGACAGTCCTCCACAAACTTCTCCAAGTGAGTCCTTCCCACGGGCTACAGTTCTTCACAAACTGCTCCCGCATGGGTCCCTTCCACAGGGTGCAGTCGTTCAGTAGCAGGCTGCTCCAGCGTGGGTCCCCCATAGGGTCACAAGTCCTGCCAGCAAACCTGCTCCAGCGCAGGTTCTCCACGGGGTCACAGCCTCCTTTGGGCACAGTCACCTCCTCCGGTGTGGGGTCCTCCACGGGCTGCAAGTGGATAGCTGCTCCACCATAGACCTCCATGGGCTGCAGGGGGACAGCCTGTGTCACCATGCTCTTCATCATGGGCTGCAGGGGAATCTCTGCTCTGGCACCTGGAGCACCTCCTCCCCCTCCTTCTTCACTGACCTTGGTGTCTGCGGGGCTGTTTCTCTCACATATTCTCACTTCTCTCTCCTAGCTGCTGCGCAGCGTTTTTTGCCCTTTCTTCAATATGTCATCACAGAGGCACCACTGGCATGGCTGATGGGCTCAGCCTTGGCCAGCAGCAGGTCTGTCTTGGAGCCATCTCTGTGCGACATGGGTGCAGCTCCTGGTGTCTTCTCACAGAAGCCACCCCTGCAGCCCCCCTGCTACGAAAACCTTGCCATGCAAACCCAATACAATATTTTTCCTACTTACGCCCCCTAAATCTGCTGTGTGAGTCCAAATCTGATACCTGTTGTGAGGGTTTTGTGCCGTGGCTTTTTCATTGTGCCTGGAACAGAAAGTTAGAGCAGCAGTTAAAGAGAGAGAGCTCAAAACAAAGAGAATGTGCTTCCCCCAGCGGAAAAGGCCTGTTGTGTCTTACACATGGACTCTTGCCCACAGGTTATGACTGTCCAGCTACTGAAGGGATCTTTGAGTATGCAGCAGCCGTGGGAGGAGCCACCATCACCGCAGCCCAGTGCCTGCTGGACGGCAAGTGCAAGGTAGCGATTAACTGGCCTGGAGGGTGGCATCATGCAAAGAAGTAAGAAAACAATCTCTTCCCTTGTGTTTTCTCACCTGGTGTCTGAACCCCGCCTCCTAGCTCCCAGCTTCCCTGCAAACCCTCAGGGTGCGACGATCCAGCTGGAAGAGAGAGCAAGGTGTGAGAGGGGTGAAGGAAGGCAGGAGGCAGATAGGAAAGAAGCAGAGTGTAGGGCTGAAGCCTGAGAGTAGGCTGGTTAACTGCCCAGTCCTGGTGCTATCATGGACTGCAGTGCAGGTCTGGGGCAGATATATTCAGAGGTGTCCTGCCATCCGTTGATACTTGGTTATCTCTGGGAGTTCAAGTGAAAATTGATTTTGCAAAGTCTGTAGAGAAGGGCTGTGGAGAGGCAAACAATTGGTGTCTTCCGACTTGGAAGAGAATGGGAACATGGCAACATGTTGTCCAAATCATTTTGCGTGGCTTTTTTGGTTTCTTAATAAGAGATTTGAAACAGTGCAGGACTGACCTCTGGTTTTCCCTATGCTCTGTGGATGGCTGTTTGCTCTGAGCTGTAATGTCAGTAACAATCTTCCAGAACAACAGGAGAGGAAGTAAACATTTCATCCCTGAGTCCTGTGATTCTGTAGTGGTAAAATAATTTGTTTCCATGGCTTCCTCATTTTCCATGGATGTGTGTTTTATTTTAACTTGTGTCCCCCATCTCCCAAAACATGAGGCCTGTCTGCAAATGCAGACAAGATGGCACCCTTCCTTGTCCCCAGCTAACTGGCCTTTGCAGTGCCATTCTGTTTCCCTGGGCAGCCCCAGAAATTAGCATGAACCACGTGTCTAACCCTAACAACTTGTACATGAGTACACAGGTTTCTCTTCTTGCTCCAGTGACTTTTCTGACCTGGCAGAGAAACTCTGGAGGTGTAATGGTGGTGTGCAAACTCCAGCGGGCAATGTCTCATCAGGACCCTTTTCCTGTCAGCACTTTGCTGAATATGGGTTCAGCTATGGCTTGCTGAGAAAGGAGAGAGTTTAGCTTGGCTGAGCTGAGACCTCTTGCTCTTTGCAGGAGGGATGGCTTTTTAAAAATCTTCTGTTGTCTTTTATCTTGATTGCATGGTTTGTAAAATGCCTGTAACAGAAGAAATCTTAGCAGTGTTACTGCCACTGAGCTGTGCTATTAACACTGTTCTGGGAAGCAAACAGTCTGTTTAAAAAAGGCATTTAATACTTACTGATCCCAAAGGAGCCTTCCGAGTCACCCCAGTGAGGTGGCGTGGGATGCTGCAGCGTAGGCAGCAGCTGTGGTAGGTGCCAGTCCAGTGCGAAGGTCCAGCCAGACTGACACCCAACTTCAGGTGCCTGGTGCTAGAACCTGTGTCCTAGCAAAATACATGTCCTTTTGTCAAAAAAGACCTGCTGTCTGGTGGCTTAGTTACTTTCCAAGATCGCAAAGGTAGGAGTGGTAACCACTGTCACTTGGGGCTTTGGAAGCTCCCAGTTCACTGGTGTGCCTTTGGGGCAGAGGGCAAGATGCTGAGTCGGTGCCTCTTCTTGGCCCAGCCCTGCGCTCCCTTCCAGCAGTGACAGTTTGAGCTCTGCTGTGTGGATCTGTGAGGGGCGAAATCTCAAGTGCTGGCCCTGAGCTGCAGCTCTGATGCTGGTCAGCCTCTGTCCAAGCTGGTGTCCTGCTCTGCTTGGCCTCGAGTTTGAAAGAGATCGTGTGTTACAGCATGGAGAGAGTGCCTGAGGCATGACATAGTTCACTTTGCTTCCCTGTGGGCTGGGAATGAGGGGAGGAGTACGGTGTAATCACAGTTAAGGAAGATTCCCAGGATACCTGCTAACATCCCAGTTCTCAGCATCACTGTAAATGAACAGAGTCACTGTGAGGCATCTGTGCTCCATGACATTTGCATAGAGTGAGAGCAAGTGCAGTTCTGCCACCCCGTGGTTGCTCCTCGCCGTTTCCAGCTGTTTGCTGAGCAGGGGAGTGTTGGGGAAAATGAGCTGAGTGCTGTGGCTGAAAGTCAAGAAGCATTTCCAAGAGGCACATCTTAGATCCTGGAGTCATTTGAGCCTGGGGAAGAGGCGTGTGGACACTCCTGTTGCAAAGTATAAAGCTTTGGTTTAAATCAGCTATCCAGGGCTGACCTAAGAGTGCATATGGGCTACTGCTAAGTGCTGACGGGGACTTGACTTCGAAGCATCTGGAGCAGGGATTAAGAAACCTTCTTGTTCCTTTGATGCCAGCAATATGGAAGCTGCCTCCTGATGTACGTCAGGGATAAATCTTTCCATGCCACATCTGTCCTCTGTTTAGCTGCTGGGGCTCTCTTCTGTCTGAGCCTAGGAACTGTATTGTGAGGAACTGCATGTGGGGCATCCTGTTTGCATTTTCCTGGGGAGGAAGGGAGAGTGTTGCTTTGGGGAGAGGCTTAACCTTCATATCCTGAGACTTTGGAACAGAGCAGTGGAATGTTGCGACTGCCTTGGTCCTGCCTTTCGCTGCCAGGACCTTCCTGGGAGCTGTGACCCGGACAGCAGGGATGGAGTGGCTGCCTGCCTGTGCCTGTCTACCACTCACAGGAAAATGGCCCAGCAGGACTATCCAAGGGCCCGTCCTCTGGCCACAGAGGGAGAGGAGGTACAGTGGAGAGTGGGTTTGAGTTGAGTGGCTCTGAAGTTCTTTAAAATGTCTCAGGTGCAGAAAGCTAATGTTTTATTTGTGCAACAGTGAAATGGTCAGAGTTACCCTGCTAAGCCCCCCATGGGTCAGGGCCTCTCTGCAGCAGAGCCAGCTGATGTTTTACCAGCTGCCAGCAAGCCCAGGGTTGAGAAGTGATTTGCACGAGCAGTCACGTTCTCTGTGCTTCCCAGCCATGCTTTGAGCTGCTCCTCACCCATCCCTTGGTCACTCCTGGGCCTTGGCTGGGCTCTTCATCCTCCCCGTGCCCCTGTGAGGTGGAGACTTACAAAGCAAAAGTGACAATGCCAAGATCAATGGTGATTGCATTGGTGATGTTCAACCTCACGGACATTGTTTTCACAGAGATGAAGCTTCTGGCTTCTGTTACCTAAACGATGCTGTCTTGGGGATCCTGCGGCTGCGCCAGAAATTTGACCGTGTCCTTTATATCGATTTGGATTTGCATCATGGGGATGGTAAGGCCCAGCGCAGGCTGCAAACAGCACAGCTTCACGGACTCAGTGGGAGGAATAGGAGAAGTGAAGGCCTGTCAGGGCAGTAGGGCTTTACCTGCTGCAACAGCCATGGCTTTGCCTCCTTTCAGTGCAGTCAAGTTCCCTCAATCCATTTCTGCTTTGTCCTGCTTTATGGATTTGCCCTGTGCTGCTCGTCAGACCTCTCTTGAGGGTCTGGGCAGCAGTCTTGTACCTGAAGCAACAAACAGCGTGTTCCCATTCCAGTAATCCCCTCTGCCAGTGGCTCTCTAGCAACGACTTCCCCCAGTCCCTTGTCTCCCATCCCGGCAGAACTGCTGGTGACAGTGTTTAATCGTTTAATGCCACCAGTGCAAGAGGGAAACAGTCAGTAGTAAATGGTGCTTTTAAAAAAAGGCTCGATGCTATAAAACTAAAGCCAGAGCTGGCCTTGCTGAAACTGCTCTCTCCTTCAGGGACATTATTTCAACACCATTTAACATTCCCTGCTCTCCTAAATTTTATGGTGTGTTTCATTTTGTTCCATTTTCCCCCCACATTTGGTTTCTGTTAAGTCTCCTGTTACTTCTTTTTCCCTCCCCACCCCCACTATTTGAATATGTCTTTAAGGAAAAGAAAAGGCATGTTGAACCGCAGCAGCACTGAGAAAAAGCGCGAGAGCCCGGTAGCTCTGATTCTGATCAGAGCCAAGCTCTGGCCAAGGCATCCCTGCTCAGCTCCCTGCCACAGCCTTGCAGGCCAAGCAGTGTAAGTGAGTGCTGCTAACGTGGGCACTGACCTGAGGTGTTGAGATCCATTCAGTACTGATTAGCATGAGACCCACCAAATTCATTTCAGTTGTGACCTTTGCTGCAGTTGAATTTGGGTCTACATTGATTAAGGATGGATTAATTGAGCCACATCTGTTTTTCTGCTTTGTTCATTCTGTTCCTGCTCTGCCTGCTGCCCCATGTTTATTGAGTGGCTCATTTGTGTGTTTAGACTCTGTCATTTATGTGAATGATGCATGAAAGCTTTTTTCTCTTCCCTTTTCTGATAGGAGTTGAAGATGCCTTTAGTTTCACCTCGAAAGTCATGACCGTTTCTCTGCACAAGTTTTCGCCAGGATTTTTCCCAGGCAAGTTGCACTTGTGAGGTTTTTGCTAATTCGGTTCACACATCACTGGGCCCCGGCAAAGGCAAGTCCCATCCCTTGTGTCCAGCAGAGGTGTCTCGCTGCCTTTCCTGTTGACCCAGGAGAAGGAAAAAGGGGGGAACTACGTGTTTGGCATTTCCCCCTTTCTGGCTGTGGCTAAGCTCTGGGCAGAGCCACTGCTGGGCAGCACCTGCAGCCCTTGAAAGCTGCATGACAGAATTGCACAGAGGGTGAGAACCAGGTCCATCCAACCCCTCCTTTACTGATGGTGGCAAGTGGACTTCTCTATAAGCATGTCAAAGGTCCTGGCTCTCTGTCCTCATCTGAGACATCCCACACATTTCTCTTGCTGCTGATCCCCTTTCCCTCATAATTAACCATGGGGTGTTTCTGTTTTTCAGGCACCGGTGATGTGACAGATGTTGGCCTGGGGAAAGGTCGCTATTACAGTGTGAATGTACCTATTCAAGATGGCATTCAGGATGAGAAGTATTACCAGATCTGTGAAAAGTAAGCCCTCTTGCTCTGATACAGTTTACTTGGATGCACAGATTTTGTTTATTTACTATTTTTAATTACAGTCCTTCCTTAAGGCTTGCCCCTTCCCCTGTTACAATTTTTGATTACAACGAATGTGGATCTTAAGAGGTCTCAGAGGTCTTGCCTGAATCCTTAGGCAAACTGAATATACAGAGGCATTTGTGGGTGGCTGGAGGGTCTCTCTGCCACGGCTCAGCCTTGTGTGTTTAAGGAGAGACTGAGAAGGGACAAGTACTTTTTAGCTGTGGACTTAGGGCTAGATGCTTTTTCTTCAGATAAATGCTCTGAACCCTGACTATCGGTGAGAGATATGCTTGGGGCTGAGCTAAAAGTGTTTTCCAAGCACCTTTTTCGTCTATGCTGGAAGAATGAAAGGCTGAAGGCTGAACGTTTGTCAGTGATTGAGCTGCCTCCCAGTAGGCCCCTCTGTCACTCAATTGGTGATGATGGACCTCACAAGCTGTTGCCCATGTCAAAACTGGGCTGCGGGGCTTGTTCTTTTCAGGGGGAGAGGAGCCTCAGCACAGGGCTGCAGGACATGGTAGCGCTTCCACCTCTCGGCTTTAACAGCTGAGGGCTGAAACCTCTCCAGACCTGTAGCCCATTAGGACAGTCATGCTGTGGCCGTGCCTCCTGCTAGCTTGTTGGTGCTTGTCACTGCTGGCAGTAGAGCAGCCCTTTTTCTGCCAGGGAACATGTTCCCAAAAGGCAGGGCAGCTTTAGGAGCTGAGTAGGGGTTAGGAGCCCAGTCAGGAGTAGCCCATTGTATGCATTCCCAGTTGAAGGACATCAAAACCTACCATGGGTTCCAAGCTGCATGTAACCAAAGCATCTACAAAGAAATTCTGAGATCTCATGGGCAAAGAAGAAGAGTGTCCTGGCCGGGAGACAGTCATGCGCATGACTGTGGGTGTCTCATCCAGCTGATGTCTGAGGATGATTGCCTGTGCCTCCCAAACCCATGGTGGGATTGGAGTGCATGACTCCCTCTGACACAGGTTTCTGCAGGCTGACTACACCCTGCGCAGAGCCTTTCCTTGTATTCTTCTCCTGTATCCCCTGCTGGTGAGAGGAGACCTGCTCCTTGGCAGCTCTCTGCTCCTTGCCGAGGCGCTGCCAGATCAAGCGTTCCCAGAGCAAAACGCCAGGGAGACGCTGTGCAAAAGTCTCACCTCCCTTGGTGCCGGGGACAACCGCCTCCCCAGTCTTGGTGGAGTCTGATCTGCTGCAGCACGGCGATATAAATAAATGGGGAGGAAGTTTGCTCTTGGTGTCTCAGAGCATGTGTGCTTTGAACTTACCTCTATAAATTACAGTGCTTGTGTTTGATCGCTTTTGTTCTAGTAGATAAACTCCTATCCTGCTTTCGAGGTGGTGTGGCACACGAATAATTGCCTATTGTTTCTGGAAGTTGAATGACATGGGCTCCAATTAAAGTACATTGTTACTAATAGCTGCTGCGTGGAAAGGGGGCCGAAGTGTGATCTTATGTATTTATTTTCTGGAAAGTCTGATGTGTTTAAAATTTTGAAGACAAAGGCAGCCAAGGATGAAAAGTTTCAGAGCTGCCTTGAGAGTGACAGCACTGGATTTGGATGCTGAGTTCCTGTGCTATGCTCTGCTCGTGCAGAGATGTGTCCAAGGCATGTTCCCACTAAGAGCCCTCTGGGAGCCTAGCTGCTCATGTAGTCTCTCCATCAAAAGAGAACGTTATGATGAGCATGGCTAGTTGTAAGCATCCAGAATAGCTGATTTGCTTGATTACCTTCCAAAACTGCCCAAATTAATGCATGAAATTGGTTCTGAAAACATGTCAGTAACTTTACCTGGAGTTTAAATATTAATCTTTTGAACACTAAAAAAAAGCAATACAAGAGAAACATTGCAAGTGCAGAAAAGTAAAATTAGAAATAATCCAGAGACATTCAAAAGCATTATCTTTGCTCCAAAGACAAAGAGAAATCTGAGTTATTTTAAATGGCTGTAGTAGTTTGCTTGATAAACTTGCAATTAATTATAGCTGAAAGAGATAACTAATCAGCTATTTGTCCTCTAGTATTGTCCAGAATGTAAAAAAAAAAAAAAATCAAACACCAAAAAAAAACCCCAAAACCAAAAAAAAACCCAACAAACCAACCCACCCCAAAATCTGAATGCTGTTTGGCCTGTTGTTATACGTGTTGCAGGGGAGCTGTATTAGCGGTGTGTAGGCATGGATCTAGCAAATTCTGCTTTATCCAGTGCAGGCTGGACTGTGTGACAAAGATCTGCTCGGGTGGAAGTTGTGACATGACCGTTATGTTGGTGGAGAAACTGGTTAGTAACATGGGTCACTTACAAGGAAAGCAAAGCAGCAAAGGCTTGCCTGCTATCTAGAAAGAAGATACTGTTTCTGTATTTACAGTGTCTTAGTAAAGGAAAACAATGACTGTGGTGGATGTGTTCAGCTGTCTCGGTTCCTTTGGAGTCAGCCACCATAGGTGATGTACCTTGTGTGCTGCTGCTGGTTCGCTGCCTGCTGGTGGGACCATGGGCTGGGGTCTCATCATGCTGCCCGCAGTGGCACAGACGGAGTGAGGCTGATTGATCTCGGGGCACGATATAGGAGCAGCAAGGCCAGTTCCCCCTTCTCTGATCTGATCTGCTTTTTCCTGTTCTGCAGGCTTTTGGCGAGATGAAAAATAATACATTTTTTTAATCCTTCTAAGCGAGAGCTTTCAACCTCTGTCAGTATGTGAGCACCTACAGTGTCCCAGGTGGCAGCATGGCTGTCTGAAGATCCAATTTCAGCCTCCTGATGGTTGGTTGTCTTTGTTTCGGTGCCTCTTGTGAAGCCCTTACACAAGCCCCAGATGGGAAACCCCAGACTAGGCTCTTTTTTTTTTTTTGAAGCAAAAGTTTCCCGCTTGCAAGAATAAGACTAAAAGCAGAGACTGCTGTTTCTTGGGAGGCTGCAACATTGCTTTCGCAGTGCATCCAGGTGTGCCTGTTCCTAGCTGTGATGGGTCGAGGGTATCTACTGACGCATCCTCCCCCCTGTTTCAGTGTTGGGGAGGAGGCCAGCAGAGAGGTGAGCAGCCTCCTCCCAGTGGAGTGCCAGTCTAAAGCAGACAGCAGTGGGGGAAAGAGAGGTAAAAAAATGGAATGCACGTTAAAAAGCAATTCCTGCGTGACTGTCAGCATCTAGCGGGGCTTTTTCATGCCATTCAGGTGTAAATGGAGACTCCTAGGGAGAGGATGCCTGCTCTCTCTAGGTGTTGGGTGTGCGTGGTGTGAAAAGCACCATCCCCCTTGTTAGCCGTTGACTGTTTCAGCTGTTCTGACCTCTCTGGGGGTAACAAAGGTGACTTCTCTGTCAGCCGCTTCCTTCTTTGTCGTGCTCATGATGCATCTCAACGCAAAGTCATTTTTCTAGCTGGGATTAGTCTGCCGTTGCAGGGAGGTGTATCAGGAGTTCCCAGACAGGCTTGGAGCTCTGACAGCGTGACTGAGCTGGTCTCCCTGAGGGATGCTGCCAGAAGGGCTGCCCACTCTTTTCACCTCTTTTCCTTGCTGTGAACCAGTTAAGGGAGTTAACCTAGCAGAAAACTAACCCTGCTAAGCAACTTTCTACTAGTTCAGCTCTCTGAAACTGTGCGCTGTGGGATCAGAGCAGCTCCAACATAAGCAAAAGGAAGGAGCTGGGAAGGATGAGTGGAAGGGACTACCTGCTGCTGTATCATCAGTTTGGCTTTATTGTCATCTTAAGCTTGTAGCCTGTCTGTGTGTGAGGGTCTGTCAACATCTGGACGGGGCTGAGACTGCAAAGCAGTCCTTCTGCTGATTTCCTAAAACACCAGAAAGAATTACTCTCTTCCTGAGCACAGCGTGGGGCAAGAATGGGGCTAAGCTACCCTTATGCATTAACAGAGATCCCAGCAGCTACAGACAAATGCTGTCATGTCACGGAGATGTTTATCATTTAGGTAATGTCTGCAATGTGCTTTGAAAACAAAAAGCCCTGGGAGAGAGTGAACTTTGTTTAAAACTCCTGGTGCAGCCAGCAAAAACCTGCAGGGATGGGCTAAAGGACTCTTCTCCGTCCTCGCTGGGAGACGTTGCTGAGAAATAGTAGGAAGCCTTGGCCTGAAGTGAGTTTCATTGGGGAAATAATAGAAGGACTCATGATAGTGATTGCATTTTGGTGGAAGTGGCTGTCCTTGCACAGTGAGATTGGTGAGGGGGCAGGGGACTCCCAGTCTTTGCTAGCAAGAGGTAAACCTTCTTCTATCCATGTTATTTCACATGCATCTGCCCGTTTCTGGTGGATCCAAGAGGAATGTAAAGCTTCCTAGGGAAAAAGTGAGCTGTTTGAACTGGCCGGTGTCAGCTGCCTGTCTAGCAAAAGTAGAAAAGCATGTCTGAGGGAAATGAGGGAAGAGGGACCCAGAGACAGCTCACAGGAGCTAGATGTGCTTGCAGAGGTCTGAGTGCAGGCAACGAAAGCCCTCACCGGCAGCAGGCAGTGTCAGGAAGCCCTACAGTGTTTCAAGAAAGCTGGTTCCGTCCTCCTTACTCTAGGGAAGGGTAGTACAACGTGGGCCTTGGGCAGAGGTGAAAGCCCTTCATCCATCCCATCCTTGACATCTGCAGAAGAGAGGCTGACTTTGGGTCCACTTCAAGAAGGAAGCTTATGCCGATTTGACTGTTCTTTCCTTGGCACTGTGATTTTCACCATCTGCCTCAGTTTGCTTAGCTTGGTAGGACTGTGTGGACAACATGGCCTGGAAGCTGTCAAAACATGAGTGGTGTGAGTAGCTGTCGGCTACTTGGCCCTGCCGGGTACCTGGGGTGCTGGGGCCAGGCTCTCGGCATGTTCAGGCTGTGCTGCCATACCTGGGGTGAATACTCATACTGAATGGAAATCCTGTTTTCCCCCAGGCTCACATATTTGGTCTTGGAGGGGGGTGAGTTTTTTCCCAGCAGTGCCTGTATTTCAGTAGTGAATTTGTGGTGCTTGTAGAGCTGATGGCCTCAGCCCTGCAGGCATCTGCCTTGGCAGACCACACTGAGCTCAGTGGGGTTCCTTGTCTGGGTGCAGTGACTGGCTAAGTTTCTTGGGGTGAGTGCTGGTAAATGCAAGCTCTTTGTCATGCGGAAGCAGCTCGCTTGTTTGGCACCGCAGTGGTTTGTAATTGCATATTGAATAAGAACTGGCAATGTTTAGGTTCTCTTAACCAAGGTGAAAGCATTTATTCCAGGGATCATGTCTGTTTCTGCTTTAGCAAAATAAAAACACTGTTGTGAAAGGAACATGTTTTTCTCCATTATTTGCCTTGTATTTTGGGCTTTGGAGCACAGTGCTGCGAACAGGATTATTCCCTTTGTGGTGTTCGTAATACTAAAAATCTCCTGGAGCAAACCCAAATGTCTGACATGCCCAATTGCTTTCTGCGAGAGAGAATACTTCTAATAAACTTCCTTCAGGACACTGGCCCTGCTGTATCCCAGCATCTGCTAGAGCTGGGGGAAATGCATTTCTCCCTTGAGCCACATGGGAGAGAGGAGAATGAGAATCTAGACAGAGCCTTCCTCTGTTCATCCTGTCCTAGTGAGAGGTGTCTGAGAGTTTAGGATTGTAATTTCACCACTCTGCTCTTCACCATGACTTTTACAGGGGAGAACGCTGGATTTGGCTTGCAGCCCCTTCCACTCAGGGCAGCCAATGTAAGCGTGTGGTTTGATGCTACCACTGAGTTGATCAGGACTAGATGACCCTCCCCCATGTTCTCAGTGATGCTTTTGCTTTCATCAGCCTTGCGATGAGTGCTTTGAGAGCTAAACTTCCTGCAGGAGAGTAGCGGAGGCAGAAGGCTAACTGGGAGCAGAGGGAGCATGACTGGTATGAGCGGGGTGGGAGCAGAGAATGCAGAAATCTTGAGAGGCATCGGTGGACCTGAGGGACCAGGGCCATGCCACCAGCATCCTTCTGAGCCACGTTTGCAGTAACCCCCACTGCTTCTCCTCTCCACAGCGTGCTGAAGGAGGTGTATGCCGCGTTCAACCCAGATGCGGTTGTGCTGCAGCTGGGGGCAGACACCATCGCCGGAGATCCCATGTGCTCTTTCAACATGACGCCTGAGGGAGTGGGCAAGTGCCTGAAGTATGTCCTGCAGTGGCAGCTAGCAACTCTCATCCTGGGAGGAGGTGAGTGCACACGCATCCTGCTGTTCACAAGGAAACAGGTTTGTCCTCCTGCGACCCTTCCTCTAGTGTGTGCCCTTGGGCTCGTCACTGACTGGAGTTTAGCAGGGTGACTGCTGGGCAGCATCAGGAGGGCACTCTGTGGTGCAGTACTGTTTTCACACAGACCTGAAATCCTTGATACCAACAGGTGCAAGTCTCAATCCTGACCCTTAGATCTTGAGTTAAAGGCTGCTTGGCTCCTCAGGAGAAGAGCAGAGGCTGTTAACCCCGATGAACTGACCCTGGCTTCTCAATGGCACCTCTGATTCCCGTCTCTGCTGATCAGCCCTTCAGTGCTTCTCTGTAAAAGTGAGCGCTGTGTTCCCAAACCTGCCTTGGGTGTCTGGCAATGAATGATTTTGTTTGGACTCAAGCAGGGGCTTGGGAAAAGGACTGGCTGCCTGCATGGTACAGCAGGGCTCTGATACCCAGTGAAAGCTAAGGTTGACTTAGCTCTGCCATGCTGCTTAACCAGCTGCTTGTCCAGTGGGGAGAGCACAGGACAGGCTTTATGCAACAGAGCATTTCAGAACAACAAAAGCTGCTGTGTGCCAGGGAGAGAGCCCCATCTATGTGCTTGGAGCCATATCAGCTCTAGCTGTTGTCCTTTTTGAGATGGGGGAGATCAGGTATAGCATGTTAAGCCTAAAATTTGATGTGCCTAATGCACTTTGTTTTGGAAAGGTTATGAGTGTTTACTCCTGCTGTGGCATGTCTGTGGGTATGCTGGGGATGGCACCTTTCAGGCAGAAAGAAAACCCAAAACTTTTGTCAAAAAATGAGGGACAACTATTTGTCACTTGTGGAAATACTAAAGGAGTGTCCCACCACTGCAGCTTGTGGAAGCATTTGAAGTGGAAATTGGGGGAGGAGTCAGTACTTGCCAAAAAAAAAAAAAAAAACAAACCCAATC
>VYZW01042017.1:1202-12417 GCA_013401315.1 Balaeniceps rex
CAAGTCTTATGAGGAGTGGCTGAGGGACCTGGGGTTGTTTAGCCTGGAGAAGAGGAGGCTGAGGGGAGACCTTATCGCTCTCTACAACTACCTGAAAGGAGGTTGTAGCGAGGTGGGTGTCGGTCTCTTCTCCCAAGTAGCAAGTGAAAGGACGAGAGGCAATGGCCTCAAGTTGCACCAGGGGAGGTTTAGATTAGATATTAGGAAAAACTTCTTCACGGAGAGGGTTGTTGAGTACTGGAACAGGCTTCCCAGGGAAGTGGTCGAGCCACCATCCCTGGAGGTATTTAAAAGATGGGTTGACGAGGTGCTTAGGGACATGGTTTAGTAGTGGACAGGTACGGTTGGACTTGATGATCTTAAAGGTCTTTTCCTACCAAATGATTCTATGATTCTATGATTCTATGAGTTAGAAAGGAAAGATAATAATTTGTTGATCGCACATCTATTTCATTACTTGTGGAGCTGCCCTAGATGCAAATGTTTTTCCTGTGAAGTGGCTTGATAGATCTTCACAGCATGAAGAGCTGAGCTCTCAAGTGGAGGCATCCTTGGATAACAGGGCAATTTCTGACTAAAACAGGTGAGGCAGTTACATTCAAAGCTAACTAAACTAGTTAGCAAGACCAAACATCCACTACAAATCCACTGAAGAATACACTGGAGAATGAAACAGTTCACTAGAAAATAAATTATGTTGTCTATATATACACACCACCATTTTTCCACATTGTTCACCAGTGTTTTATACCTTTTTAATAAATCATTCATATTTTCTTTTCCCTATGATATAAATGGACTTAATTAAGTGGTGTAGAATAATCAGACCAGTGACTTATACTCCCAAACACCTCACTCGGATGAACCCCAAATATCAACACATAGCCTATGACAGAAAACACTTCTGTGTTACATTCCACCCTCAACCATTTCTGGTGTAGAAGCCCTCTAAAATAGACACTAAGAACTTAAAAAGGCATTTATTTTCCTTGCCAAACCATGAACCACTAGTAATTTCCATTCCTTTAATAGTTACTTTTAACTTCTAGAAAAACAGTTCACTGCAAGCAAAGATTAACCCAGGATATATACAAGTGGATTAAAACAGATGGTTTGAATTAAATCCTATACAACAGTAACCATAGTTGACATCAGCATTTTCATTGAAATAATTATAATGAGTATTAACTATTTGATCATTAACAGCAAATAATAAATAGACCATGTTAACATTTATAGTTATTACCTACATTTGCTTCCCTAACACTTGCAATTTCCTGTTCAAAGTCAAATTATTACATTAATCTCTGTTTTGTGCTTCAGTGATGAAGAGACGGAACACAAATTCAAAGAGTATAATGACATTATTTTACTTTGTACGTGTTCTTGTTTAAGATTTAATATTTATTAAATGTTAACACAGTTTTTTCCTGTTTTACAGTATGCATCGGTGGCAAACACTAAGTGCCTTTTAAAAGAAACATGACACACATGGTGTTTGCCAACCAGGCATGTAATTGTTCTGGTTATTTTGTCTTTACAAAGTAAAAACCAGGGGATTCTAGCAGATAGGGATTCAAGGGAAACTCTTGATCCAAGTGAGTTTTCAAATTTGCTTCTAAATTTTCTGTGTCAGCCCTAAAGCCAAGTCTACACATTGCTAGGGGAATAATAAACAAACAAAATCCCAGACCAAATACAGAATAAACATATTTCCTTTCAGTATGTTTCCCTGAATATGTTCCAGGTAACAGTTAGGGATAGCCCACAAAAGAAACTTCTCAGTCTTGGTGGATCTTTCATGTTTCCCCAGCCAGACTGCACTCCATCACTTCAACAGTGCAGTGCCGAGCATTTGCACACACGGATGCGGGGCTCCAGCAGCCCCCGGAGGGCTCCTGCCCACTCACATCCTTCTCTTTCACTCCCTTGGCACCATGCAGGACTGCACTGGTTTCTGTCCCGTCCCACCACGCAGCTTTCCAAGCAGAAGAGATCTTGTCAATTTAATTTCTGCTTGTATGGACTGTAGAAGGGAAATATCCTTAGATGTTTCTGCTGTGGGAGCTGATCATTTATTCCTTTGTTTCCTCTTTTGATTAAGTTTTAATCCATGGAAATCCTTCCATTTTATCCCCTGGCATTTTTTAAAGAACTTTTGCTACGGTGTTCTCTGAAGGCTCTCTGAAGATCCACATTGTAGGGACTGAACAACTATTTTCTGTATGCTTGTTGAAATATTTTTTTGAGTCAGTAGCTATGGGTGACAGATACTAAGTGCCTTTTGAAAGAAACATGACTTATACAGACTCCCAAATATATCATATGTATCCATGCGTTTACCAATCTATGCTTTTTTCAAGTTTCTTCCAACTTGCCTTGCCCAGAAGACAAACTTTCTGGTGTGCAATTTCCTTGAGTCTTTTTTTAAAATTGGTGTCAGATTTGCTACATCCCACTTCTTTGGTGCCAAGGCTGATAAGTGATAAATTCTCAGCTACACTTAATATTTAACAGTTTCCTATTGCATTCTTTGAAACTCCCAGATAAATCTCCTTGACCAACTAAATGGGAATGAAACACAGGACTGAACAGAAATTACGCATGGCTCTTTAGATGATATATGGAAAGCCTATTTTATGGTGATTTACGCCCCTTAGTATGGAATAACCTACTTTATAAAACATTTTTAATTATCTTTAAAAAAAAAATTAAAAAATCCTGTACTTCAGGAAAAAAGTCTTCACAGTTTTCTAGAAGTTCTGCAGAAAACTAACCATTGCTGCTACTACTTAATTTTACATTATGTTTGTGTAACGGGCAGGAAGAGAAAGCAAAGTAGAAAAAACTGTCTTGTTAAATACCAGCACTTCTTCCAAATTCAGAAGCTAAAGAGTCCTTACTGGTCCGTAGCTCTGCCTCTCATGTACAGCATCATCCCTAGGCTATTCTTCTTCCATAGTTCATTTTTAGCACCTTTCCAATAACAGAGAAGGGAAACAGCCTAGGCCAGGTATTTTTATTCCCCAAGGAGAACCTTGCCAGAGCCTTGTTGTGGAGGCTTTTTTATTTCAGTTTTATTTCAATTTTATTTCAATTCATAGGTCTAACTAAAGAGATTGGTACACAAAGGGGAAAAAAATGAGTATATAGCTTTATTCTGCAAATGCCTATCAGAAAATTCATCATCTTTTAACCAAATCAGAAGACAGAGATGGATTCAAAATACATTAAATAAAGGCCCCACATTGTTTCAGCCCAATTCTAATATGAAAATAAACACTTCACTACCCCACACTTCCTTACACACTTCTTAAATAGGCACACTCACTTCCCATGGGACATGTAGGTAGCAGAATGAAAGTATTGCTGCAAGTAGGAAATGAAAGTAGGGAACAAAAGTGAAAACTTGATTCATTCATTGCCTTCAACAGTCAGCTACATTAGGAACTCAAACCAAATTTGGTAAATGTTAAAGAAAATGCCTTAAATAGCAGGGGAGAAGAGAATCTTATAGATGAGCTGGTGTCTGATAACACAGAGGATAAGAGACTGAGCCACATACATGGAAGTAAATAAACAGAAACCTGTGTTTTCCCTATCCAAAACCTTTTTTTAATAAATAAAATGAACTTTATGGAAGCATTCTCTGAAAACTGATCATTTGAGTTCCAATTATATCTTATTTCAGCTTAATGTTTCCATTAACAACAAAGTAATACCACATATATCTCTCCAGCGCTTCTGCAAATATGCATATCTAGAAATTTTAAGTATGCAACTCCAAGAAAATGCAGAACTGTATCAGGGCGAAGGAGGATGATTATACCTTTAAACTGTAGGACAGTTATGACTACAGGCAACTATGCCATAGCCCTTTGGTTTAGTACCATATTCTAAAACTAACACTAGAAAGGCTAATGAAACGTGGCTTGCAACTCTATAGGTATGTATTTTGCATTCAGTAACACCTAAGTATGGAGCTAAAGGAAAAAAAAGAAATTGAGAGATGTGAGAAATTTTCATTGAAAATTTTAACAGTTTATTTACAGTTTGTTGTGGAAGCTGTTTTCACCCAACTTTTTCCAAAATTACTCATCAAACTGCCCTCTGACTTTCTCTGCTAACTCTGATTTTGGCTAGGAGGTCAGGAGGGGCACCTGCTTACGGAGCCACCCTTCTGCATCTGCTCTGTAGCTCTGGGAGAAGCAGCGACACGTTCGTATAAAATTAGCAATTATGGAAAACTGTTGCTGCTCTCTCTAAAGGACAGAACAAGACAGAGCAGACTAGGTTAACTTGTATTTGTTTACAGGAACAGATCATAACCAGCGTAAGCAGATCAGTCTGACACAACATAAAACTCCCACTGAAGTTAATGGGATTTTTTTGTTCTAAACGAGTAAAAGACCAGTCCCAAAGGACCAGCCAGAGTCAAAGCAGGCCTCCGGGTGATACAGAAATGGTTCTAAATCATTGCTGTTTGCAACAAGAAAAAGCATCAGAGAAAGCTCAGCTGGAGTGAGTACTTTCCAGCCCTGCATTTAATTTAGAAGATGGAAGAATTGAGGTGAATAAGGATGGGAAGAACTATGGAAAGCCAGAGGTACATTCAGTGGATGTGAACCCTGGACAGATCTGTTGAATCATGAACACCACAGGATGTGCATTCAGAGCTTTTCCTTGATAAAAAGGCTTCTACTGGCTACCCACAGCCAGCTGGCTGGTTGAGGCTACATGTTCTTTTCAAATCCCTTTTATAACCTCTACTCAAGAATTTCTAAGTGTATTTCTTATGAAACTTTTTCATATTGCCCTCAGACCCAACACATACAGTCTTAAAATGCTTCCTCCATACTTCCAAATAGCTCTACATTCAACATATGATTATACTAAAAAGACTTGTTAAGGGGAAAAAAAAAGTTTCTATAAAAAATTAACCCCATACAATTCTTTCATAACTTTAGTACCCGAGCAAAGAAAATCCAGATATCTAACACCAACATTGATCCAGCCTGCTTACACATCACACACCTAACGCTGTCTGTGAAATTCACCTTCATTCTGCAACACGTTGTCTCAATCTCATCCATCTTTACAACAAGATTAACTGACATATTTTTCACATTTCACATGATGTACCCAGGTTACTGCAATCAAGGAACATGCATAGTCCTGACACATATAATATAAAAATACTCTTTATATAAAGCTATACACACACACACACACACACACACAGGCACAGAAAGGTATCATAAAACTTACCATCACTTGCAGAAAGTGAGTCATTTGCACAGACCAGTGCCAAAGTAAACAGCAGATGCCAAAGATCCATACCTCTAATTCTGTAATAATAAAAGACATAAGAGAGTTTCTTTATAAACTGATATATTACATAACATTTACATTTACATTACATAACATTTAATATTACATGACATTTAAACTATTAGCTAGTTTTATTGAATTTCTGATTGGATTTAAACCAGAAGTGTATTTAGTTTACAGTTTATTGCCTCATAAAGTCATACATCATCTTGCAATCTAGGACAGATAGTAAATACTATATTTATAAGAGAACTAGCTTATGGGTCTCTAGTTCATTTAATATAGAGGGAAAAAAAAAATCAGTATTGTCAGTCTCTAGCCTGCTTCTAGGGAGTAACCACACTCCCCCCACAGCAGCCTTTGGGGAATGGTTCCCAATGAGTAGTCTAGGTTAAATGTGAAAGTAGAACAGTATCTCTTTCAGGGAACAAAGAGATGATGATCCCCTTTCCAGCTCATGCTCCTCTGAAGCTCTGTTCGTCTTTGCAGGCCAGGTATAATGCTTCTCGGGTCTAGGACTACATGCAGTAAAAATGAGAGGAGTGATGCAATCTAATAAGCCAGCTCCCACACTAGAAAGTCAAATGGCTGTTAGCAGAGAAACACTGGCTTAGTACCTACTGCCACCACCAGCGGCAGGCAGCACTCCAGGAGCGGAGAGAGCAGCAGTAGCTGTGAGGTAGCAAGAATGAGAGTAACCCGGGCTAATTCTCTGGTCTGTTTCCCACCAGCATCCTGCACAACCCTGAGCACATGCCTTGGTGCCCCCGCTCTGCCGCACTGCTCTTCAGGGGCTACCATGGAGGCTGTCTCACGTTGGAAACTTCTACTGATGTCATTTCTGAGAAGGCACCTTCTGATGGACCTGAGCACATCCACAGAAGCCACACAACCTCCAAGCATACGAGCCTTTACAACCCAAGCATAATCCAACAAGCCTTTACAACCTCCCCAGAAAGCACGCTCCTCCTTCTCCCTAATTCACCTGCGTCACACACACATATCCTACAACCCCATCGCACGATCCTGTAGGACACTACTTTTCTCATGCCATTATCACCAGCATCTGATAACAACAGGGAAGGGCAGAAGCTGGGCTACGCTGGACTTGTGGGCAGTGCAGCCTTCTGCACAAAATTGTGCCGTGCCCCCAAAAGCTCATGAGGTGTCCATATGTAGTAGAGGGAAAACATACATACAATGGATTACAACCTGACCATTTACAACCATGCCAATGGAGCACAGAGATTACTAGAGGCCTTCAAAAGCAAAGCTACAACACCAAAATGAACATGAACACCAAAACAACGGTCAAGCATTGGCTTCTTGTTCTTTGGCATGAAATTGCCAAGATATACTGACACCCCAGCTCAGTGAGGCAGCGGAGAGAGAGAGTAATAGCTCCACTTTTACATTTGACCATAAATTGGTATGACAAACCTTGATTCTACACTGGAGAATTTTCAATTAGGCATTTTATTTTTTCATCTAACAGGAGAATAAATCAGTAGTGTCCAAACAACCAAGCCCACTAATGAGTAATAATCTCTAAGTGGGTATTACTGATTAACACAACCAATGCTGTCAAATCTGGGTATCAACAAATAGTCAGTCTCCTAGTAGAGTTAGTAAAGTTTGAATTTAGTCAGAAACTGTAAAACACAAGCACACTGAGTATGTAAAATTATGTTAACACTGAATTTAAAAGACAATTCCTTCCTTAATTTTCTTACCCCAAGACTGACTCACACTGCAGAAAAAAACGTAATTATTGCCAACTCCAGATTTCTCATTCATGCTGTTTAGTACAAAACTTGAAAATCAGAAGGTATTTCTCCCATCCTCATTAACACAATTGCTCAATAATTCTCAAGTTTCAGGCTCAGTACAGGAGGAATTTATTCCAACTGCTCCAGGCTAGTAGAGTCTAATCTAGACCTGCAAAGGCAAGCTAGGAGACCTGCGCCGCCGCAACGCCCACACACCCTGTGGCCAGTTTGAGCGGGCACAGGGCAGCAGAAAGGGCACTGCGGGTGCAACTGGCTGCACGGAGAGAAGAGCTGGGGGAGCTCTGGGGACCTGCCAAGCACCAGGCAGGGCTTTCCCCTGGCCAAACAGACATGGGTCTTTCAAAAAGTGACTCCCTTGTTCTCAAGTGGACAGGGAGGAATGAAACCATATGGTGAGGATGGACGCACGTTAGCAAAGACTTGGGGCCAGTGTGAGAGTGAGGCAGCCTGGGGAGCAGGACCCAGGAGTAGTGGAAGGCTGCAGCTGCTGGAGTGCACAGGGCTGGGAAAAAGTTCATAAAGCAATTACAGGCCAACAATCCTCCTACTCTCGGAGAGGAGCTACACTGGTACAAATGTCATCAACAGAGTCAGTAATTCAGAGCACATCTGTGAACACTGTTTCAGTTTTCATAACTGCACCAAATGACTCTGTGGTTGGACCGGGATCAGTCCCCACATGCAGCCATCAACAGCATGGCTATCCCCTCCATCCCTGTGCTGTGACTAGCAGCCATCTCAGCTTTGTCCAAGGAAGAGTGGTTTGACAGCCAGAGCACCAACCCAGGAGTCTGGAAATACATCCCAGAGGTCGACAATCATGTTGAACTTCAATAACGTCTTGCTGCTGCAGATAAAAACAATCCCATTCCAGTACTGCTCTTCCTCTTGCACTGGCAGACTTGTTTACATACCTGCACGCAGTGAACTCCATCAGGAAACTGTTCCAGTTAAAATGAATCTGTAAACATTTATTGTAACAAGTTGGTTTGCTGACTGGGTTTATCAGGACTCCACAAAGATGCACCCTGGGAGCAGAGCCGGGGCAGCACAGGTATGGGAGTGAGCAGCCAGGGTGGAGGGGAGGACACAGCCATCCTTCCAGCAGCAGCAGCTACCACTTGTTTAAGAGCAATTCTATAATTATTGTGACAGTTCCTGCTTAGCCACAGACCTTGACTAAAACATCTAGCTGTCTGAAACAGGGCACAGGATTAATTTAGGTTCCTAAACCCTAAAGGTGACCAAAATCGCTGCTTAATCCCTTAGTTTTTGCTAGTAAAATGCAGTATAGAAACAAATGATGCTTCTTCTGTGGATTCTCACAAATGCCACTATCTTGGCAAGGCAAAGCAATAGAGTGTCTCTGCTCTGCCTAAATCCAAATGGGATCCTCCAATGAGTTATCCATCCAGACAAGTTGCATGTGGGAGAAAAATCCAACAGGTGTACTCTGAACATGCCCAATACGGACAGGACTGAGCTCAAAAATGGTGAATGCTCTCATTTGAAAATACAGAAATTATGGTTGGGCCATGCTCCACCCTTTGTACAACAGCCTCTGGAAACAGCAAGTTGTGCTAGCCTCCTTGGAGCTCAAACCCAGAGCCCTTGGGACAGGGCTCATACTCAAGGTCTCTCCCAGGCAAAAGGAGCTCTGCTGTGACCTCTCTGCATCCAACACATATACCAAAAGCTCTGCTGAGCTGCAGGTAAGACTACCACTTTTAGAAGTATCGGAGGCCAAGGGAGCTACACTGCCACGGCTCTGGTCTTGTGGGAGAAAATCTGGTGCAAAGCAGGAGCTGCCCCATCACAATACCACTTTTGGTGGTACAGAATAAAATTTCTGAGAAGCGTCCTCTGAAGTGCCATCTGCCCCACCATCAGACAACTACTGCCTTGCAGAAAGTTCTCACAAATCTGTTTTGTAACCACTCGCTGTTGTTCCTCTAAGACACTCTTGCAAGCTTGCTGCCAACAAGAACAGTATTGTTCAGATGCTGCAGTGTTAACCTAGCAAGAGACGGCTTCTCTATCGACACAAAGCGACCTTTTACATTCTAGTAATATCTACCTCCCAACGCTTACCCCATATGTGTATGAAAGACAAATACCACTAATAAAGTCCCTGTTATTTAACGGGAAAAAAAAATTCAGTGTCTGTAATACACACTATTCTAAGGAATAATAGCCTATGTCTTACCCAACTCCAGCAGTTTGCAAGAACAGAGAGCTAAAACCAGAAAAAAAAATACAGAAGCTGACTGTCCTCAAGGCAGCTGAAACTTGACCACAGGAACATTTGGCTAGAGGTCAGCTCAGGCTAATTGCTTCAGTACAGAAAGGGAGCCAGGAGTTATAAAAAGGATAAAAAAAATTCCTGGCCCTTTTCAGGGGAAACTGGACTAAGAAAATCTCTGAGAAAAGAAATTGTTCAGTTACAGCATACTGAGTGGTTTGCATCTACTCTGGTCGTGTAACAATGTTAACACTCAGAGTAAACCATAAGGAGTTTTGCTTATAAACAAAACTGTTGTTTGAAATGAGATCTTTACGTTTAGATAGCTCCTGAACCTGAAAGAACAAGGACCTGAAGGAAAGATAAGGAGATTACACTACATTAAACTGTGCCTAAGAAGGGATTTCTGCTTTTGCCATCTCCATTATCTCACTGTACTCCAAATATGACAAAGTTTTTTCCCCTGTAACCTACTCCAGTTTAGCTTTGCTTGCCAAAGCAGCACACGTGCAGCTAGTCCAGAACCAAAGGTGGCCTCTCTGCTGCAAACCAAACCAAACCACAAAATTATTGAGCAAAGGATTAACCTAAGGAGCTTTTTTGTACATTGCTACGTTTCATCGTTCCATCAGATCACAAACAGGCAAGGACACAAGAACTTGCAGTGCAGATGAATACACACCAATACTTCCACCACCAAGTAAGAACGAGTGCTGAGAAGGGAATGTAACTCCTGGCTCTCGAGCTGTGCTGAACCATATTTATGCAACTACCAAATACATATGTACATGCCCCTGCAGAATTTTTCTGGGGGAAAAGGCCTTTATTTTTCACAGTATGGATATTCCTTACAATCTATCTCACGGCAAGATTAGCGACACCAAGAGGAAATCTTTCTGTGCTTGCGTAAAAACATTCACGCCGGTTTGTCTGATCATGCATAGCTGAAATCACTTTGCCTGCTTACCCTCATTCCCCTGAATGCCAACAGGACAGAGTCATTCTGCAGATTAAATGAGTTATAGCCCTTCAAATCAACACAATCTAAAACTGCCACGGACGTAAAGACTTCTTTCCTTGCTTGCTGATATTACAGCTTGTTTGAGTCATCAGCAGCACAGAGGCGCAGAGGAACAGAGGCAATTTTATATAATAAATTAGAGCTCTATGTAAACTAAATAATTTATAATAGTTTTAAGTATTAAAATTGGAAATGGAATCTATTGAAATAATTGCTCACTTCAGCTTTAGAAAAATTGATTTTTTTTTTCTGAAACAAACTTCATTTTGGAATACAGACTATATGAAAGCTTCATTTTAACACCAAATTTATTTATATCTCAATTGTAATAGGCACCTTTAATACTTTTACCAGAGCTGATTTCTTTTTCCCATGGATAGATGTGTCAGCTAATTACTCTGATTTAAACTGAATTTAAACTGGTAACAGGCCAAATGGTTATCAGTTCTTAGATGTGGTTAAGGAGCCCTTCAGTGAATCCAGAGTTTGGGCATTGCTCTGGGCTTGTACTGAAAGCTGTTCTAGGTTAATTCAGCTATAAAGTCATACTCCAAGAACTGGGCTAGGAAGTCCAAGGATGGCTGTGGCATATAGCGTATTGATTCTTTATTTACAATAAAATCTGTCATGCTTTTACAACAGTAACCTAATGAACCAAGTATATACAGGGAGGATCTTAACTATAAAACTAATAGATCATGTCCATCAGAAGACAGTTTCTAAAAGAGAATTGAAGTTATAGTCTTAAGTTTCTGTCTACCACATAGATACTGTCCTGGTTTTGGCTGGGTTAGTTAATTTTCTTCCTAGTAGCTGACATAGTGCTGTGTT
>VYZW01042018.1:4150-85177 GCA_013401315.1 Balaeniceps rex
AGTGAGTATAAATCAAAGTGAATTGTGGCTCAGGAAAGAGGCTTGAAACAGCAAGTTTGAAAATGAAGCGTCAGAGGAAAATAGCAATTAAACTCCAGGCACTCTCAGAACAAAACTGCAGTGCAAAGTGGTGGTCAGCAGTACAGTGTTGTACTATGGATCAGATAATTTTGGAGGTAGTGAACAGGACTTAATCACAGCTTTGTTTTGTACTTGAGTAGATCAATGTGGTTTTTGCACTTTGACACCTGTCCATACCCTGCTGGTAGGAACACAGTGAGTTTCAGCTTCTTTCAACAGCTTTATATAAAATGAGGCCTAAACAAAGTGTGTGTTTTCCTTTCTGAATGTCAAGAAAGAATTTTTTTTTTGTTGTGACAGGTTTTATACAGCCTTAGAACTGCTTTCTAAAAATGTTTCTCCAAAAAGCCTTGAGAAATTAATTGTAACAAAATGAACTCGGAAGTCTGAAATCATTCTGGAAGAATACAACTCCTAGTAAGATACTTGAAAATGATGTTTTCCTTTTTCCTTTTAGACAAATGCTCTTTTGTAGAGTGACCCTTGGAAAATCCTTTCTTCAGTTCAGCACAATGAAAATGGCTCATGCCCCTCCAGGGCACCATTCTGTTATTGGCCGGCCAAGCGTGAATGGCCTTGCATATGCTGAATATGTTATCTATAGAGGAGAACAGGTATGTGGGTTAGCAAGGACTGGGTTTATGGAAGGGCAGGGCTTGGAGCTGGAGAGGGGACATGACTGGTTTCCATACCAGGTGTGCTGTGATAACCTGGTTGATTAGATTTTTTTCATTTAATGTGGAAATAAACAGTGACCTGTATCAAGCCAGCAAATGCTACTCCTTTCCACTGAGCTGCCCTGATTTACACCACACAGAATTGCATTAATTCCCCCTGTGCAGCACTGCTAGAGTCTGTTAAGAGTTGTTAGTTTCTCTCAGGAGCCACTGGTTCTCCCATTGGATTTTACTGGCTTTACTGCAGTAACAAGAACACATGCATTTCTGGGGCTCTTGTAGATAATGAGGATTCTGGGCTTCTTACCTGTAGATTCCTAGCAGAGACAGCATCCCTGTCTGCCAGAGACTACCCTTAAATGGAAGCTGAAGTAGCACAACAATCTTCAGGAGGTGGTTTTTAATCTGAATGACTCAGCTAGACCCTTACTCTAGAAAAGTAGTTTGCTTACTACTCTGGATGGCTCTAAGATTATATAATAGATTCAGGTTGGAAGGAACCTTGGGGTGGTCAGGTAGGCCAGCATCTTGTTCATGCTGAATTCGGACCAGATTGCTGAGGGCTTGCTTTGACCAGGCAGGTCTTGAAAGCCTCAGAGAATGGTGTTTCACAGCCTCTCTCAGCAGCTTGTTCCTTTGTTCAATTATCCTCAGAGCGAAGAATATGTTCTTTGTATCAAATAGAACCTCCCCTGTGTTATAAATCTCATTCTCTCCTGCTGCGCAGCTCAGGAAAGAATCTGGCTCTGTTTTCTCAGTAGCCTTCCATATGTGATGAAAGATTGCTATGAGGTCCCCCAAAGCCTTCCCTTTTCTGAACTGAACAAGCCCATCTCCCTCAGCCTCTTCCTGTTTATCCTGTGCTCTCTCCCCCTGACTATCTTATTGGTCCTTCGCTGAACTTAGCTCCAGCTTGTTGCTATCTTTCTTGTACTGGAGGGCCCAAAAGTTGTATGCAGTTGCCTGGATGTGGTCTAGTGAGTACTGAATAAGCAGCAATCATTGCTAGACCCAGCTGACTGGCTACACTGCTGCTGATGTACCACAGGATGCTGATAGCCTCTATTGCTGCCAGGACACACTGTTGATTCTGCTTTAGCTTGCAGTCACCCAAGGGCTCCCAGCACCTTTCAGCAGAGCTGCTTCCCGTCCTGCAATGTTATATGGAATTAGTTCATCCCAGCTGCATTTGCCCTTGCTGGATTTCATGAGGCTTCTGTTGGCCTGATCTCCTCTCATCTGTCTAGGTTCCTCTGAATTGCGCCCTGCCCTCCAGCAACTTTAGGTTTGTTCTGGGACTGAACCTCCTACCAGCTACCTTGAGAAAACGCTGGACAGATGCCTGGCTTACGTGCTTTGGGTGTGCCAAGTGTTTTACTGCCATAAAGGCATTTGCAGGTCGCGTGGCAAGTCAGTGAGCATTTTAGGGTCAGACTACCTTGGTCATCTGAGATTTTCGAATAACTTGCAGGCACCGACTGATCTGTACGATTAGCTAACAAGGAGAGTAACTCTGTGAATTCCTGTTGCGCACACATTTTCTGGCAGTGGCTGCATGGAAGAAACATCTTTCTTTCTAGTAGTGTATTAAGGAATGTATTAACTACATTGAGCAGTTCCCACTTAGTGCTGGCTAGGTTTGAAATCTGCTTTTTCTTTTGCACTCTGCAAGCATAGAGCTGATTCTTGCACTGTCCTTCCTGATCACTGTTTAGTGAAATCCAAAATGTGAATTGCTGAGCATACCCTTGCATAAAGCAATGTTGTTTTTTTTTTTTTCTTGACTTAACTTTCAGGCATACCCAGAATATCTCATTACATACCAGATTGTGAAACCAGAAGCTCCCTCACAGACAGCAACAGCAGCAGAGCAAAAGACCTAGTAGCTACAGAGCAGTGACGAAGGATGTGACTTCAATCTTGGACTGGATGGATACGTGTTTCAGAAAATCAGTATCATATAAAATCCTTAACAACCTGGAAATAAGCTGTATGTCTTTTATAAAGCATTGGTGTCTTGATGAATACGATATGAGTAACTCTTGCATACTCAACTGCTACTGTTCCTTTTGAGGAAAGTTTACAAGGGACTGCCTTTTAATAACATATCTCAGGCTCCTAGTGTCTGCAGTTACCATGTATAAAATAATGTTGTTTTGATCTAGACTTTGGAAACATTATTCTGCAAACAGAAATCTTTATCAATGCCATCTCACATGTTAAAATTTCAGACACTACTATTCTAGTTATCTTATTTGCAGATAAATTGCATTAAGCCCATAATTTTCTTTTCAGCATACACCATTCATTTTACATTTTCAAGAGATCCTAGTCAACTATTTATTTTCCTTTTGTATTCTGAAGTTGAGCCGGAACCTTCTTAAAGATATTTTGCACAAAGTCGATTTGACTAAAATCATTAACAATGCAATATGAATTTCATCTGATGAGAAGGGGCTAGGTCCAGTTCTTCAATATAGGGGGTTTTTTGCACACCTCTGAGCAAACGATAATATGAGTGAGTGTAACTTTAGAGTGGAAACAAATTGTGTCAGTTTGCTGCTTTGTCTGCTTTTTTTGGGGGAAGCCCTAGGAAGTGTTTGCAAGGGTAACCAGCTCTTGTGCTTGGAAGAACTTCATAAAGCAGGTCAATGCCATCTGCTGGCATCTCTAAAAGAACATTTTATAAGGCTCCTTATTAAGTGCATACAGTTCGTGAAATGTTCTCCACTTAGAGTGGCGTATGGTTTTGCTGGGAGATAGCAGGTGAAAAGTCAGAAGATTGCATACACGAGGGCATATCTGGTTCATGTCCCTCTGTAATATGAGACCCAGTAAATGGGTTTCAAACTGGTAAGGGAGAGTGTATTATAGCAGTTTCATGTCACATCTTTGTGTGTGACGTCACAGTTGAAGAGCTTAAGGGATTTACAAAAATAATAATTTTTTTAAATATCGATTTTACATTTTGATGAGAACGAACTTTTAAAACATCAGTTGGCACGTGGATTTTTTTGCAGGTATACCAGAGAACACAGCTAGGATTTATTCACTCTAATCCCCTTCCCTGCAAGTTCCCAGGTTTATTTCACTGGGTAGGAGAAAGTTATTTTTAAGCATTGCATAGCACAGTATCAAACAATTTCAAAAGTCCCCCTCATGGAGGATACACATTTAACAAAAGTAGAAACCAATGTCTTTTTTCTGTTGTTTTTACAACTTCAGAGAAGGTCGAAAATCAAACCGTGTTAATTTTTTTCTTAACAACCAATACCAGGAGATGTGTTTCAGTGTTGATCATGCAACGACTGGAGAAAAAAAAAGTCCCTTGAACACAACACGCCGCACATTTCCCTATCAACCAGCACTATTTAGTATCTGATGATCCAGTTCATGCATTCAGGTTTTATCCCCCTTAAAGCAAGGAAACAACAGAATAGTGTGCTTTTAGTTTATAACCATGTATGTGCTCCCTGCAAGTGGGATTTTGCTGACAAGTTTGGTTAAAACAAACTTAAACCTGAAGAGCTTTTCACTTTCAGCGTTAAGACACAAAATTTTCATTTTTAACATTAAGACATTAATGTTGAAGCAAGTTAGCCTCACAGAGGAACTTCACCCACTGTAAAATCGGTCATTTGATGCAATCTGGCTACCTGCACATCATCTGTTTGTAATATCTCTAAAGAAGACCTTAGAAATAGCAATACTCCAGCAGATCTTGAACTTTGGGTTTTATTTTTCTTGAGCTGGCAGCGGATATATGGTTCTCGCTTCATTTTGTGACCTGATTAAATATGTAGCTTCGAAGTCCAAGCCAGGCTCTAGCCTAGTTGTCCTTTTTATCAAATTTCATTGATAAAATTGGGTGCTTGTATTTTGGCTACTTGTTTAATAGTTTTAGGATTGCAAAGATCACCACTAGGCTTTGAAGCTTTGTATTCATCATTTACGTTTGGGGTTTGTTTTTAACTTAGTTAATAATGGAGCGGGGGGATGTACCTATCTACACTAGGGTTTCAGATAGCGGCGAGAGTGAGTGTTGCTCACCATCCCCAGTTAGACATAGTTTTAAATGGTAAAACAGTTGTGCTGCTTAGGTGAGCAAAATGGTTAATGTGGGTGTGGAAGTTAAAAGCTTTACATCTTTCAAAAACAAGAACAAGCCTAAAAACAAAAACCCCACCAAGCCCGCACCAGATTCTGTTCTTGCTTCTTGTTTCCTGTGTGCTGATTGAACTAATGGCTAGTCTGGATTTCTTCTGCAGCCTTGAACTTCTAGAGGATAAAAATACTGTCCAGTATCTTTGAACTGCCAGTGTTAACGTATCTGATGTTCTGTGCAGAGTAAAGGTGCTGTGTGAGGAAATCATTTTGCAGTGGTTTTTGTCTTGTAATGACATGATCTCGTATCCATTTGTGGCCAGACACAGAGGAACACCCAGGCCTGATGATGTGTCTGTGTGTCATAGAAACCTGTGCAAGGAGTAGCATCCTCCTCTCCTGGTGTATGTTGTTGTAGCTCCTCTTACAGTTTAAAACAAAGTGAGGATCTGCCCGTCAGTTTCGAAGTTACCCATGAAAAAGCTGTTTGTAGTTTTGGTGGTAGAGCTGCAGTTGGCAGGTTGTTATGGTACAGATGCTGCTGCTTTAGCTGAAGGAGTTAGCTTGATGCCTTCTAACTCTAGAGAATGGGACCTTAAAAATAGCATGCCCCCATAACCTGGCAGCTGCTGCATCCTGAGAAATGAAGACTTTAGACTTCCTGAGAAGGGCAGTCCCCTGATAATGGGATGCTCATTTGCAGCGTGGGTCACCGATGGAGGCACAGTAGGAACTAAGGATGCAAAAACACACTGGGCTAAGCCATCTCGCAGGCTTGGGAGCCTCGGCACCCTCACTGGCTCCAGAAGGAGCTATTCCCACCGGGACAGAACGTGGTGTCTGCTGGGGAAAGGGACAGTTGTCTTTCAGGCCTGATGATTTTTGTCCATGTCCCTTTGAGGCAGCATTTTGAAATATCTGTACAGTTTGTAACAGGATAGGCAAAACAGAAAGAAACTTCACCACGTAGCAAAGAAGGGAGGGTTCTGCTCTCCATTGCTGAAATTGTTTCCATGAGACAGATGAATTAAGTACCTGGTGCAGAGTGACATTGCAGTCTGAATGCTGTCAACAAAGCTTCTGGTAGGATTAAAAGCAGAGAGTACAGTACCTTAGTAAGGTGTATCTTATTTTCTCATCCTTATTTTTATCTGCCAATCTGTTTTGATCCCAGCTCCACGGAGACTGGTACAAGCCTCTTGTACTAGTTCCACCATTTTGCAGTCACTATTGGTCTGTAGTCCAAGGAATGAGCAATGTATTTTTCTAACCTCCGTTTTGAATGTTTGCGTGTGATGCGATTGAATGCCACTGCATTATGCAGCAGGAATTTATTTTGCCTGCAAACTTCTGTACTTTGCTTGTTGATAACAGAAGTACCCCAAACCAAAATTCTACACTGAAGCAAAAAGAAAGTCCCGCACCATGTTCTGCACTGATGGCTTTGGTGGGCAGCAGACACAGAAAAGGCATGTGGTATATGGGACGGAGTAGCTGCTGGAGAAGGGAGCTTCTTTGGCTCTGGAAACCAGCTGTTCCTACTGTTCGCTGTAGGTTAGAGGAGATGTCTGCTCCCCGTGAATGCATGAAGCGCTGCGGGATACCAACAGGTTGTGCCACTGCACAGCCTGCGGGAACTACTTAAAACAGTGGCAAATCTTCTCAAAAAAGACTCCTGCATCCCTGCAGTGAAGTCGCAGCTCCTGCACAGCACATGCACTACCTAGAGTTTCCATATGGGACTGTTAACAGAAATTACCCAGAACCAGAACAGACTTTTTTCAAAAGGTGGGTAAAAGGAAGGGTCCAACCACAAAACAGATCAGTTTGAACATTGCTAATTATTCTCAGAAGCTGAAGGTCAGGAAATGCGTTAATTTATTTTTAGTGGGATTTCTCCCTTTCTATGCTGCTTTGCCACAGAAAATCTAGCTCAGAAATCTAAAAGGAGATGCATCTAATGCGTGCTTCAGTCATTTTAAGCTATGCTGCAGCACTTGCTGGGGAAGACATGGGGAAGTACAGATTCAATTCTAGCCTCAGGTGGAGTGAGTGGCTTGTGAACCTCCACAACCTTGAATCCATTGATGATCAGAGGCAGTGGCTTTGGGACAGTTGCGAGCATGCTCTCCTGATCTTCCAGAGAGTGGCAGGACACATGTGCAGCGATGGAGTGGCAGTGTTCCCACCTATCTGAACACATAGATGTGAAACCTAGAGGATCAGGGGACAGCACGTGCGTGTTAAAACTTCTGAAGCAAGGTGAATGAGCCCATGAATCAGTAGGAAATGTGAGAAACAGCTGCATTTCCCATTACACTAACACATGCGCCCATCAGGTCACATTATCTGATTGGTTTTGATATATCTATTTCTGTCTTACTGAACCTGTTGGTGGCAAGTTTTAGTGTTGGTGCCATTAATTACTAATGTAGATGATTAGAGTCGCCGTATTACAAGGTAATTTTGACACTTTCTTTTTAACATCTGCAGAACTTGTTTCAGCTTTGGAAATTGAAATGGGGATTTTTCTGTGCCGCAGTCCCGTGAGCTTGTGCATCTTCATTCCTAATTGCTTTCTCTGCCAACCCAGATGGCAATGTACCTGGGGCTTGAGTTCTTAGACCTTTTTTTGTATAACTTGTTTTCATAACTAGCCCTGTATGTTTCCTCTCTTGGTTGCCAATTACCTGGAGCTGGGATATCATTTATTTATTTCCTCCTTTACCCTCCCTCTCAAAGAAGATGATGGGCAGGTTCTCGACCTACCTACATGGTGGACTTTGGGTAACATCTCTGTAACAACCAAGTTTGATCTATAAATGTGCTTGGCTAAATGTCTGATCTGCAATACTTGTAATAGTTTAAAATTCAATAAATACATTTTTAACAGTTGCTCTGTGAAAGCGGAGTGTTGGCACAACCTGCTATTTTGTCTTAGTCTTAGGACAAACCTGCTCCAGCCACAACTGTTGAAAACAGTTTTATTTTTATTTTCTCCAAACAATTTGGTTTTTTCCCTCCCTCAGGCAATAAATAAAAAGTTACTTTCTAAAAAACAAACAAAAACCATACATATGTACATCAGCCACACAGGCATCTTGTGTGTTGGATTGGACTGGGGGGAAAGAGAGAGGTAGGGTGGGAAATAAGGCTCCAGGTGGGTTGAAGATGAGGCATTTTCTAGGCTTGGACCAACAGCTGCAGCAGTGTTGCACAGGTAAGCGAGACCCAGCTTGGGTGGAAGAAGTTTGAAAATGCTGGATGGATGGCATCTCTAGGCCAGCCGCTCCTCCACCTGGCTGCTTCTCTCTCCCATTCCAGCCCAACCATGTCCCATCCTGCTCCTTCTGGAAAAAGAGCAGCAGTGGGATGGGTGGAGAAGAAACTGAACAGAGTCATCAAAAGCAGCCCAGACTGCTGCCCCCACCCCGTCTTTCTCTTCTTTAAGCCACAGGAGACTGGACCTAAGTTTTGCAGGAACCAGAGCTCCACAGAGGCAAGAAAAGAGGCATTTAGGACTGCATCTCCCCCTCCAAACTGCCTCCCAGCCACAGAGATTGCTCTCCCCCACATCAATGGGCTCGGCAGGTGCCTGCCAGCTCCTGCATCGCCTCCCCAGGCACTGGTGGGGTAAGGTTGACTGCAGGCAGCCCTGTCCCACCACTCCTGCCTGCCCCAAGGCCCTGCCTGCAGCTCTGCTTGTCACCCAGTGTAACTGGCTCAGGTAAGCAGCACCCACCACATGCACCCATGGCTCTTTGTGCAAGGGGGAAGACTGCTGCACAATAAAAGGAGGGTATGCTCCCTTTTCAACCCAGATGAGCTAGGGGCAGAAATATGGGGAGAAGGGGAGGTGCAACTTTTTTTAAAAAAACAAGACAATAAAAATAGGGACGGAAAGAGATGAAGACCAGGCACTTGAGGAAACCCAGTATACTATTCTTTTCCTCCCCCAAAGAGCCTGGACAATGTCGGGGTTTGTGGCTTTTTACACCTTTCGTGCTTTCAAAACATAAAAAGCAAAAAAAGAAAAAAATGAGGTAAGAAATTTCTCTACGAAAAAGATGTTGAGTCCAGGGTGAACGGCAGTGTCCGGCACTATTGCTTAACATCATGGGGCTCCATGCCCACCTGCCCCCTCCACGCCTGGCCCTATCTGCTGGGCTGGCCTCGGCCCCTGAGCTAACAGCTGGGCGACATGGTGATGGGGCTGTGCAGGTATGGGAGGCTGCTGGGGGTGGCATGGACACCCACAGAGACGGGGAAGCTGAAGACAAACTGGGAGGTGGGGGTGGAGGTGGCCTTGCCCCGCTCCCGCAGTGTCCCCGAGGGGCTGACAGCTTCCGCTGCGCATGAGGTGGCCAACACCTGTGACTCAAACTGCAGCAGCTGCCCCATGAAGCTGAAGTTAGGGGAGATGATGCTCCGGCGCTGCTTGACGAACTCAAAGGCCTCCTCCAGCTTGACACGCTTCTTCATCATCAGGTAAGCCAAGCAGATGGTGGCAGAGCGGGAGATACCAGCCTGGCAGTGGACTAGGACCCGGCCACAACACTCCTTCACTGAATCTGGAGGGCAACAGGGCATGAGATGCAAAACCAAAGCCCTTCCAACAAAGCCCAACCCCTCACCAAACCTGCAGGTGGTGGCTCACCTCCCTCCCACCAGTGCAACAAATGGCCTGGACTCTGCTGGACCCCAGTCCCCTCTGAGCCAAAAGCTCCACGTCTTTGAGGCAGGAACCTTCCCCCTCAGTGAAACACACATGGACACAGCTCTCTGCACAGGCACTCACCAATGTATTCTATTGCCTCCATGAACCAGGAGCTGATGTCAGCTTTGTGGTTATCCTCCACGGGGATACACTTGTACTGGTAGTGCCCCTCGAAGTGGTTGGGGCAGTCCGAGGAGACATTCAGCAGGGCTGTGATGCCCAGTGCATCAAGCATGTCCCGCCGGGCGGCATGGTAGGCGCTGCCAAGGTAGAGGAAGGGAAGGATTTCCACAGGGCCACCCTGTCACAGAGAAAAACAACAGATATGGGGGTGACCAGGGGAGAGCAGTGGACACGATGCACATCCAGATGGCTTGGAGGCCCTGAGCAGTGCAGGAACCTGGCACCTGATCCGGGGCCCTCAAAAGAGGGAGCAGAGGCTGCCTTTCTGAGCTGTTAAACCCATTTCAGCCTTCCCCCTCTTCATCCCATTCAGGAATGGGCAGGTGTGATTAATGGGATTTGGGCCTGTCCACTCCCCAGGGAGCACAAACTCCCTGGGATCAGGAGGACCACTGTGCTCTCCCATGAGAGGAAATGGAGCAGGGCTCTGGCTCTGCAGGCCTCAGCTGAGGGAGAGCAGAGACACTCCAGCAGGACCAGCTTGCAGTGCTGGAAGGAAGAGTCAAAATAGCTGAGCGCTGGGCTTCTAGACGTACCTGGTCATGAAGGGGGGTCCCACAGGAACTGCAGCCCATATCCAGGGGCTCGGCGCTGGTTGGGGGTGACACATTGCTCAGGGACTTGGTTTTTGCACAGAATTCAGGGTACTCCGAGGAGAAGCGCTCATAACCCCCTGCAAGAAGAGAGGCACGAAGCGTTATCCCAGACTACGTTCACAGCATTGCAGAACAGCATAGCCAGAGCTGACATGTCTCACCATGCCCTTCACCACTAGATGATGCTACAGTGATGGAGAGTGGTCTCCTGCCCCAGGATGAGCAAGGGGGGAATCCTTGAGGCCCCACCACTCTCTTAGAGCAAGAGCTCTGTAATGCTCTTGGCTGCCCAAAGTCTCTCGTCCAGGGTTTAGCCCCCTCCACACCATCAGCCAAAACCCCAGACGGAGGCTGAGGTTGCTCTCCAAGATGATGGAGAGAGGATTTGTTGCCAGCATCCTCTGACTTGAATGGGAAAAGCTGCTCCCAGGCTAGAGACTGTTTAGTTCCCAGCTTTCCCAGACACATCACCCTGCCACAAAGCACAGAGAGGTCTCCCACTTTGCCAGCCTGACCCTCCAGCCCAGAGTTCCCAAAAAACCAGGCCAGGGAAGCCCTAGCACTGGCCAGGTACAGTGAAGCTAACCCCACAGCAAAGCTGCTCTCCAGAGAGAGAGAGGTCCACTGCCTCTCAAGGATGTGGATGCAACCTGAACATGGAGGCGAGTGCCCTGTGAAAGAGCAGCTTGCTCCTTTGACCTGCTGCCAGGGCTGCCAGGGGGATAAGCAAAGGTGACCTCAGGTCTTCCTTATGGCAGGCAAAACAAGAGCAAACCCCATCAACTTCCCAGCACAGGGAAACTGCAGTGTTAGCTGCAAATAAACACTTCTGGTGAGATTTCCTTCTCATTCAAATCAAATCAACAACCCTGACATCCTTGTCGAGTCTGACCTTGAGCCTTAAAACCTACAGAAATCAGGTATTTTACTATCACCGCAGGAATCTAGCTAGACCAAGCCCTGACTCCCAGGGTAGCTCCTGAACACTCACCCCAACTGCAGGACTTACGCCTGCAGATTTGGGCTTGCCAGAGCACACACAGCAGGACACGTATTCCTTATCCAGCCTTAGCTCTACGACTGCCCTGAACGAGGCTGGGTGTTCAAAAGACCAGTGGATGCAAGTGTCTCCAGCAAAGCAGGCCAGGAATCCACAGGCAGCTAGACACCAATATTGCCAGCAGCCCACTGTCCTTTATGGTCTTCTCCCCCTACACAAGGAAGGGCTCTTAAAGCAGAACCATGCACATGCATCACTGAATTCGCATTGTCCCTCCCACGTGAGCAGGACAGTTCGCAGAGGCTGCGTTTCCAGGGCCTGACATCCCTTTGCAATCCTACTGGTTCGATTTGGAGAAGCACCCAAAATCAAGTGCCCCTGTTAGACATCTTCAGGAGGTCTGATCCTAAAATCCCAGAATCTACCACATCCCACTTCGGTGGCCGTCACACCATCCTGAGAGGGAGAAGCTGCCCAGGGTGATGTGAGGAAACAGGCTTCCTCCTCAGAAAGGCAAAGTGACCCTCTCAAACAGTCGGAGATGTTTCTCTTCAACGTATCTCATCAGATCCAATGCCTGTTCAACCAAGCGCCACATCCAGCAGCTCCGTCCAGCGGCGTGCAGATCCTGGCTGTGTGTGCAAGGCCCTGCCCGGTGCAGGAACCACGCTGCGTGGGTGCCCATTGCCAAGCAAAACCGAGCCGGGATGTTTCACAGGGAACCTGGTAGCAGCCCGACCTGCACAAAACAGATCTGGGTCTTCATCGTGATCTGTACCCAATAAATTTGCATTTAGACAGGCACGGTGCGGGGTTAGCATGGCTCTTGTGAAATCAGGGTGAGCTCAATGACTTTAGTAGCTCTGTGGTAAGCACAGAAGGGGTCTCTAGTGCCAAGACTGAGTCACTAGGAGCCCGTTCCTTAAAAAGAAAAGATTGGAAACCCCAAACAGCCTCCTGCGACAGCCACAGGGGCACCACAAGCCCTCCGCTGACAAAGGCCACCCTTGAAGCGCAGCAGCGTTTCCTGCTGCGTGTGTGGCTCCCGGCACCACGACAGTTCACGGCGAAGGACCTGAAAGCATGTTCCCGAGCGAGCCCTTGCTGTGCGGGTACTCCCGCAGCAGCGCATCGTATCGCATCCTTGGAACAGCTCCTGCTGTTTTTACTGTAGCTAGTGAAACAGAAGCGCTAGTTCCTCCATCTATCAAGCCTCTTAATGGATTCACTACTCTGCATACACATCCTCACTCCTGCTGTAAGTAAACCAAGGACTAAATTAACTCTCAGGCTGTAAACAAAAAAGAAAGAACCCCACAGAGCTCATCCAGGAATCCCAGCTGAGCATCCCCCTCCCCTAAATCATCCCACAGCAATACTCAGGACCAGCAGCTCACAGCATCTCATGTAACACACGCCGATGCTGAGACCGTGGCGGCGGGGGGGGGGACAGCCCCGATCACCGCGGTAGTCGCGAAGGGAACACAGGGCCATCGCGGGGGGTTCTGCCCACTGCAAAGGGACATCGGCGTGACACCAGGTATTCGGTCCTGTGCAAACACCTGCTCTGCACCGTGGGGCTGGGGATGCACTCGAACAAAGAGGGGGGGATTCCCTCCCCCTTCCATCTGGAGCGGCTTGTGCCGTCGGGTTTGCACCTTGCCCCCGGGGTCTGCGTGCCCGCCCAGCTCACGGCCGGTCCCAAGCAGAGGCACGGGGCCTGCCTCGCCGCTCGCTCAGCCTCGGGTGGCTCCGACCGCGTTTCCCTCGGGCTACCCACGCGCGGGGCGGGGTGCGTGGCCGCGCTGCCGACTGTCCCAGGACCCCACCTCCGGGGCCGCAGCCGCACAGCCTCGCTGGGTGCGCCCCCCAAACGCGGCAGCCACACTCCCTCCCCCCGCCGGCTCCCAACTTCTGGCAGGACAGGTGGGAGGAGGAAGAGCGGGAACGGGACGCAGCGAGGTCGGACCCCCATCCCCGGGGCCGGGGCCACAGGCGGCCGAGGGGAGGGAGGGAGGGAGGGGGGGCTGCCCGCGGCCAGATCCCCCCAGCCACCCCCGGTGCTCCCCCAGCCGGCCGTCCCCATCCCGTCCGTCCCGTCCCGTCCCCGTCCCCCCCCACGGTACCTGCCAGGAGGCGGATGTCGGCGCGCGCCGTGTCGCGGCGGAGCGCGCGCACCACCAGCGCCACGGTGCTGTCCTCGCGCAGGGCCTCCGCGCGTGGGCTGCGCTCGTCGTACACCACCACGGCGGCGTACAGCCCGGCGCGCAGCCGCGCCCGCACCTCGCCCTCGGCCGGCAGGATCTGCTCCAGGCTGACGGCCCCCTTGGCCCTCCGCCGCACGATGGTGTTGCAGCGCACGTTGAGCGCCCCGCGGATGTGGCCGGCGCTGTGCGCCAGGAAGGGGCGGCAGTCCAGCACCAGGCACCGCCCGGGGCCGCCGGCCCCGGCCTCGTCGCGGCACACCAGGCGCCGCAGCGCGCTGCCCTCCACCTCCCGCAGCCCCTCGGCGGCGGCGGCCACCATGGCGGCGGCGATGGCGATGGAGGAGGCGGCGGGGCCCTGCGNGCGCCGCGCCTTTGTCGCCGCGGGGCGGGGACGGGGCAGCCCCCCCGGGGCGCTCTGCCCGTGCGTGGTGTCACCCCCGCCGGGACCCCCTCCGGATCACCCCTGCGTGTACACATGTACACACAGGCACCGCTGGGCACGCCGGCACACACGTGTATGCACAGGCTGCGGGGCATGCACTCGTATGCACACGCACGTACACGCACACGCGCACCCCCCGTCGAGAAGACACGTGCACACGCAGGCAGGCCGGTGGGCACGCAGGCATCGCCGGGCACACACGCGTGCACACGCCGCACAAGCTCCTCTCTCCTCCTTTGCCCCTTGGCTCCCGTCCGGGCCGGGCCGGACTGGCTGCCACGGCAGGGGGCATTAAGCGGGGCCCGCTGAAAGCTCTGCGGGGTCCCCCTGACTGCGTATCTGCCACCACCACATTTTCCCTGACGGAAAATGACAGCTCATTAGCTGCAGAGCGTGAGATATGCCACAGCACCCGTCTGGGAAGCAGCCTGGCGGCAGGCTCTCTGATTTGATTCCTCATGTGGAGGAACACTATGTTCAGCTAAAAGGAGCAAGTTCGCAGCCCTGAAGTGACCCCAAGAGGGTCTCCCCGTAACCACCACCTAGATGCCAAGTAGTCATTTCATCCAGAAGTCCCTTTTAGGGCTGCTTTCAAACTAAAGCAATGCTGCAAACCCCAACACCAGCAGCTGTGCTCGGGGCATTTCCTGCAAAGAGATGCTGGCCAGTCCCCGTGAGTCTGCTTCAGAGACCTGAAGGTGCTCAGCTCCCCCAATGTGGACCTGGACATGGTGTAAGGTTAAGGGCCCAATGTTTATCTAAGCCCACCCGCCCCGGTCACTACTTTCCACAGAGGGCAGCATTTGGACACGCGACGACGTGACTTCCCCTCCCCTTCATGCCTAGTAGCTGTTTATTTGGGCAAGGCAGGGTAACACCTTGCTGTGCGTGCTTACATGGCAGGGATCCAGCCTCCCACGCATGTACGTTCGAGGCCTGGAGCTGGTGACGCTCCTGCGTCCCGCTGCTGCCTCTCCCTTACACTCTGCTCTCTGACCACTGCCGGATTCTCCCCTCTGTCTGCGTCAGCCTGATCTTTGTACCCCTGGCTTTTGTGTGCTGCGCCAACCCTTGGCCAGCCACGCCGAATCAGGTTAGCCATGGGGGAAACATAGCTGCCATTTGTGTAATACACCCCACTCCATGAACGTATTTGAGCCTGTTGCCTCATACAACAGGGGCGGAAGGCTAATTTTCTCCCATTCCAACCTGCATCAGACACAAGAAAAGAAAAAAAACATTTCTACTGAAGTAAAGCAGACTCTGGCTGACAGCGACATGCCAGGGACATGCTTTCTTCCTTTAGAGAATGCTGTCAGAGACCAAAACCTCAAACTGATAATCTGATTTCAAACTAATTAAAAATTACGCTCTCGTAGCAACATGACTTGAACTCAAGTTGGACCATCAAAAACATCTTAGGAAGCTTTACTCAAGAGCTCATGCCAAAATAGCCTCTTTTCTTTGCTCCTCTTGGGCAGGAGATGTTGGCCACTACCATGTGATGAGCTAGCCTGCTGTCTTCAATGCCTTCTGCACTATTCACTCCAGCTCTTACACTAAAATTGGATGACCAAGGGCACAGAGCACATGTCCTTGGAGGCAGAGCCTGACATCCTAATTTTTCCCTTTCTGGTCCAGCGTGTGACTGGGCCAAACTGGTCTGAGGTGGGAGAGGAAGGCGACATTGGCATGGGTAGAGGAGGGGGGATTTGGGCTGCTGTCCCTGGATGTTTGCATGAGCATTGAAGAAGGACATTATTTCAGGATGGAGCATGGGTGGATCTGTGTGCATGTGCATCTGATGGAGATTTCCAAGTGTTTCCACATGCTTGAACCCTCCTCTCCCCGTTGTGCATCCCTTCCTGCTGTCTGTGTGGGGGTGGCAGGTTCTTGGCTCTTTCTGCCTGGAAAATAAACTGCACCCAGCCAGGCTGCTGGGAATGCCGTTGCACACCCACAGCAGCCGTTCTCACGGCTGTTCTCCTGGCTGCTCACATCTGGAGAGATGCTGCGGTGGGGATGGTGGCTCACAGACAGCTGGCAGGGGAGAAATTGAACCCAAAGGTGAGAGTGCCCAAACCGGACCAAGTCAATGCCGCCCAGCCAGGATCCACCACTGGAGGCAAAGGGGGATCTCCCTCACTGCAGTTAGCTCAAAAGGAAATCTAGTTAACTTTGTCTGTGGAGGTGTTATGATGGGACAACCAAGAGCCACCAGAAATGCTTGCAAGGCAGAAGCCACAAGGCAAAAGAAGCAACACGATTACCTGGGGTGGAGGGGCAGGGGGTACGGCAAGGACTGGGGAAAGGGGGAGAGATAGGGATGGGAGAAGGCCATACAGCTTCATGTCCTGACTTTGCAAACCTGGAGAAGTATGAAAGCTAATATTCCTGTCAAACGGTATCCGTATGGCGCAAACTGAAATATATCCTGCTGGAAAACAAACAACCAAAAGAAAAGAGAGAGCGAGCAAGAGACATTCATTTCCTTCGCAACAGAGTCAAAGAATCATCTTTTATAGGGCCCTGGCCAGAAGAGGCAATTGTGGAAGGAGGCTGCAGGGAAATGAATTGTCAAAGGAGGTGCATATTTGGATGATTAAATGTCAATATGTACCTTGAATTAAGGAAAAGAAATTTGCACCTCATCTCGCTGTGGCAGTGAAAACCAAATTAGAGCCAGGCTGTAAATTTGCCAGCCAATAGATACCAATTTGTTTGTCTATCTAAAGGTTTTTCCTGCCCAGAGAAATGCTGAAGCATGAGTCCCCCTGGGTGACCGATGGCTGCTGCGGGCAGCTGGTACACTGCTGAGCTCAGCGAGCCCTCTGGGCTCCTCCAGGCTTTCCTGGCTCTGCTCCCCTCAGCTCCTGGCCCCAGCATGCACACGTGGGGTCCCGGCGTGCTGTGTCACGCTGCAGGTCTCAGCTAGCCGGCAGATGTGCCTGCCTCTGTGCCACCTGGGCTAGAACACAGGCCAGGGTTTTCTTACGCTGGAGTTTTCCCAAGAGCTTGATTCCCTCCGTCCTGCTGGTCAGCCAGCTGTATGGCTGCAGGTGGACGAAGCACAGGTCTGTATCCCCGCTACTCTCAGCACGTGGCAGAGGTTGCAGCGTAAGGATGCTGCCACCTTCCCCCAGCAGCTCCCAGTGGTTAGCCGAAGGGCTGAGTGATTTGCCCCGGCATGTGACGGAAGCCTTTGGCAGAAATGAAAGGCAGAATCAAGGTCTTAACGACTTGCAAGTCTGCCCTTACCCACAAAACCCAGCTTTCCCGGGGTGCCGCGGGGTCATTGCTCCCTTTTGTCCTCACACAGCACCTTACGGTGCTCCTTTCATGGCATCTCCCTTTCTCACAGCTTTCCAGGCTGGGGAAAGCATCCTCCTGTCTGCAAAGGCCAGTACAGCAGTAAAAGAGTTAACAGATTCATGTTAATAAATTCAGGCTCTCTTTTCCTCTAGGGCATATTTGCATATTAATAGCGGGGAATTGTAACGAACCTGTCTAGGGAAGCTAAAGGGAAAATTATGCAAGGTTGGCTGAGAAGGTGGAGGAGGGGAAAAAGTTCATTTCCAGCGCTTTCCAGCTCCTCAGCTGCAAAAGCATGGGAGCAACCTGAGCTCCAGGGCAGCGCCTTGCCGAGCGAGTGAGCGAGCGTGGGACACTCTGGGAGTGAAGGGAGTACCTGAGTGCAGGTAGCTATTCGGACCCAGCTGCATCCCTCCCTGCGCTGGCTTCTCACAGCTAAGCTTCACATGCTTTCATTTTAAACCCACGTCCACAACAGCAGATTTCAGCAAGCATGTCGCGAATCATCGCCCTGTCCTCCAAGGCATCTGGGTAAAATGCAGCTCTTGGTGGGCTGTCAGCAGAGCAGCTCATCCACAACTCATTCCCATCAGAGGATCTCTCAGGGCTTTTCAGCAGCACTGTGCTTGGTGCAGGGGGCGATGGAGGCAGGGGTGGGGAGCTGACCCCCACCTGGGTTGAAGTGTGCCTCCTTTCCCATCCCTGCTCCTTCACGCCAGGCTGCAGGTAGCTGCAGCACATGCTTGAACCTTGCCACAGTCTTTGTTGCCTCAAACCCCAAAGCCCCACACGCCAGCCCAAAAGCCTCTGACAGCACATGAAAAATGCCAGGAGCTTTGCCAGGTCTGCTTTCTCCGCTCTCTGCTGAAGCCTCCGTTTATAATCCCCGCTCCAGTGAACCGCCCTACAGATTTTATCTCAAGAAGGACAAATAATCTGTTGCTTTTGCCACGCAATAACAGATAGAGTGAGGGTTTATAGCCATGAGGAAATCAGCTATAAATCACTAGATAGGAGACTAATCACTGGGTCCCTGATCTGATCTCGATTAGGAGACGGAAAAAGTAGTCTTTATTCCTGAAAGCAAAGCAGCCCTTCTTCAGAACAGCGGTGGGGCACTCCACGTACCCCAATAGCTGCAGCTGGTTTGTGCCCATGCAAATGTGATCAGGGCAGGACCCACTCAAATTAGCGGCATGCAAAGTGGCCCAAGCCATTTTCTGCTGCAGGTTTGGCTTCCTCTCTCTCTCTCCCCACCCTGCCTTTTGCCACTGCCTCATCTCTGCCTGTAAAAGTCAATGCAGCCCCAGCCACATTGGGTGAGAAACGTGAGGGCTGATCCAGGACGGTCAGGGAACAGGAGCAGGACTGTAAGAGGATATATGGCTTCTGCTAGGTGGTTGGCTCAGGTGGTTCCTTAGGACTGGTGTTGCAGGGGTAGTGGGGGGGTCCGCAACAGGCCTAAGTGCCACCTTTGGAAGCAGAGAGGGTCCCTTCCCAAAATCCCCATGCTGTTTCTTTTTGACCTGGTTGGTTTTGGGGGGAGGTGTGGGGGAAAAAAATGGCAGAGTTTGGAATAGCTGCTGGCAGCATTCCTGAGGACTGGATGGTGGGTAAGGGCCCATGGATCCGATGCATCACTCCAGCTTGGAAGGACTTAGGAGCCCATTGGTCCCACAGATGTGGCAGACTTGTCCCTCAATACCACCAGGACCCAGAGACCAGCCCTGATATGGGGCCCAGCAGGTGCAGAGCCAGTCTGGCTGTCCCCTGGGCAGAGCATCTTCCAGCACAATTTGAGTGGTGGCGGGTTGGATGCAGGGTCATTGCTGAATGTTTCTACAACCTTGGCGGACAAGGGCAAGCCACACTGGTAAGCTCCTTCCTGACATAAGAATCTGCATGAGCTGTCCTTGACATTTTGTCATTTTTGATACAACTGTGGTGCTGTGCCAGCTGTCAGACCCCATCAGTACCCTGTTCCCATCCCCTTCAGTCTTCTGCCTTCTCCAAAAGCCCTGAAGCTTTACCCCGTTCCAGGTGTTGGGACACACATGGTCTGTGATCATGTTATTACAACCATGGATTATAAAGCAGCTCTATAAGTGAGGTAGATGAAACAAGTGCATGGGTCCCTTAATCCCAAAATTTCAAGTGCCGTGGGGATTAGACTAATACCTTTGGCTGCAGGATTTCGGGATACAGCAGAGCCAGAGAAGTTAATCTGTGGAAGCAAGTTGATCCCCTCCTCTCAGTTTGCTGAGAAATTCTCTCTTGGGCTTAAGATCGTAAGACAGACTCGGTGTAAGGGATCAGCTTTGGAAACTAGATTGAAGCCAGTAAAGGATGCAGCATTTTAACCTTTAACATAACCTGTGACATTTTGCCTTTAAGACACATTGGATCCCACATGGCTGTGAAGCCAGAGATCACTCCTGAAAGCTCATTAGCCCCGGTGCAGTATTTAATCGCAGGCATGCAGATCCTAGCAGCTGCCTTCTTTGGGGACATCGCTGTTTGCAAGTTGAAAGGGAAATGCCTCACTTGAATTTCCCAGTGTTTCGTTAAGCATCCAGCCTCAGTGATAGGATTGAAGCTGAGCTTTGAATGACGTTTTTTGCTAGGAAGAAAGGGCTGGGGAAGAGACATTTCTCCCTTGGGCTTAAGATCATAAATAAGACAGTGTTATGTAAGTGTGACTATAACCTATTTATATATAGTGTCAGACTCATACAATCAGTCTATGAATGACAAATCTCCCACTAATTTCTATGAATATAACAGTGGTATCTATCTGAGTTTGGAAACAGCAGTGGAAATGCATGTTGTTCTGTCTCAGCAGTAACTGGGACTCCACTCCAAATTATACCGAGGGAGGGGTGACCTGTGTCTGGCACTTCATCTTACACAGGCACAGTGGGTGCAATTGGCTTCAGGCAGCTGCCTTGCACCCACTCCTGATCCCAAGACCCAAATGGCAGGCACCAGGGGAATGGAAACCCGCTGCCTTTCCTGGGCTCTTGTCCCTCAAGCCGTGGGCCAGGCACGAGCTGGACTCCTCGGAGGCTCTTTCAGCAGGACTGTGCCCTCTTATGAGATGCTGAGTGTTCACCCAGGTGTCAGCTAGCAAGGTCAAACCAACATAAGGAACACCGGCTCACATGCAGTGTTAACCAGGGGAACGCCTCGCTGCGCGACCCTGTGTGTGCTCAGAGTTTACAGGGATTCAAAACCAAAAGGATAAATTCATGGAAGCAAAGCTCATCAGGGGTTACTAAACACAGGGAGATTGCTGAGCCAGAAATGTTCAGGGCTAGAAGTGTGGCTGGAGTCCTTGTGGCATACACTTGCCCTGCTTCCATATATTTGTCCCTAATATTGGTGCTGCTCAGTGTAAAGCTGCTGAGCAGAGTGGTTTGAACCAAAATGGCTGCACTTCGGCTACTGCAGCCTTAGCTGTGTAGGTCTAACTTGGGTGGTGTGGCCTGATGCCTGCCTGGGATCAAGACAATGGCAACTGTATATAAAAGGACAAAGGAAGATTCAAACCTAGAAATGACTCCTGAGGCACAGAGCAGCAGTCATCGTAATTGCGACCAGACAAAACCCCAAATCACGTTCAAATTTAAAGACAGGTTTTTTCCTTCTCCATTGCCTCGCAGTCCAGGCTCTGCCTCAGCATGGCAGTTGCACATCACTGCTTCTCCCAGGGTCCCTCTCGTGGCCCCTGTGCCAGCAGCCATGGACCCCGAAGACCTGAGCATCACAGCCGTCCGCAGGAGGCCATGGCAAGAGGATAAAGTCTGAAATCCCTGTGGGGCTCCTTTGTGCCTCTGGCTCATCTTCTTTCCCTGCTTCACAGATGATCTCAGCTCCCGCTGCAGCCTGATCACACAAATCCAGCGGGGATGCATGGCCCTGGCTTGTCATGCCCGGCGATGAAGCAGCCATAGGGTCAAGTGTGGATGGCCCAGGGGGTCAGAAGTGACTGCAGCTGCCATGATGTTTTCCTAGACACCCCCAGCAGAGCCCTGTGACTGATTCACCTCCTGTCTTGGTGCATCAGGCATTGACTCACACCCAAAATGCGTCAGATAGTTGTATCCGTGAAGGGCTTCGTGGACTTTGCCCCAAGCATCCCCACTGAACTTTGAAGCTGGGTCTTCTTTTGGAGGGGGAGGCGGATGGAGATCTTTGCCAGCGATGGTCTGGGCCTCCACAGGAACATGAAACCAGGCTGGACAATTCTCCCAGCCTCCTGCAATTTGCTTCTCAGTGATTTCCTGGGCCAGCATGAGGTCTCTCTCACAAAAAAAGACCTGATCTGAGAAAGCCCTGATCCTGCTGCCTTTGCAGTCATGACAAAGCCCTTGGTGGCCCCAGCAGGGACAGAGGGAAGAAGCAGGGAGCTCAGGCTTTCAGGCTGCTGCCAAACAGATGCTCTCGCGGCTGAAATCAACTTCTGCAGCAGTGGCATGCAGACAGACACACGCCACAGCCTGGCTGGCAAGAGTTTATGCCCTTGAAAATCTCTCCCAGGAGCTCACTCTTTCTGCACTTTGCTATGCCCAATGAGTTCATTAAAGGGAAAAGAAAACCCCTAGCAGAATAGGAAACACTCCGACAGACTCCTTGATGTCCAGGCCAGCCAGAGCCCATCACTGACCTGGTGACTCTCTGAGCAGCCGCCCCCAAACCGGAGGGCTTAACCCCAGGAGTGGTGTCGAGCACCAGCAGTGTTGGCTCAGCAGAAATCAGGAAAAAAAACAGCAGAGACAGTAAGCACTAGAACAGCAGGAACAGCAGAAACAGTAAAACTATGTGCTAAATAGATGCATTTAGTAGATGTCCCAGCCAGTCCAACAACACTGGGAACACACATAGGATGTTTGTACTCCAGCCTTAATATAGAGATGTAAAAAGCCAGATCAATGACCCAGCTGCAAGTGCAGCTAACCTGCTTCAGGCACCTCGGAAACAGCATGAACCCGGATGAGCGAGCCAGCACTTCCCAGGCAGCTCTTCCCGTCCCGTGCAATGTGCCTGGGGGACTTCCTGAGCCAGCGCTGGGATCTGTGCCCCTAATAACCCCTAATAGATTTTTCCTCCATGAATAGGCCCCGGTGCTTTTTGAACTCATGCAAATGTTCAGCATCCACAGCATCCTGCAGCGAGGAGTTCCACTGCTTCGTTATGCCAGAGCCACTTCCTTGGGCTTGCTTTGAACCTGCCACCTCCTTGTTTCACTGGTCCTCCCCGTTTCTGTCCTGGAAGAGACAGTCATTTCAAACCCAACTCCCTCAGGCTATGGGAGCAGAAGAAATGGCATCTTACTCGCTGCTTTATTTGGGGACCTAACAGTGTGGCCCTGAATTAACTAGTAAGAGCAAAGTGTCATTCTGCCCAACTAATTCAGGAAAATACTGCCCTTTTTGCAGCTCATTTGCTTTGTAACACGAAGGATGCATAGACAGGTTTCTGCTCAGCATTTGTAGACAGCTCTTCACCATCAAGACTCACTAAATAATTTTGTCAGGACATCATCTTCTGAGAATGCCACTGCATAGCACCATGCTCTTCTCAGGGGATGGAAATGATTTATGAAAGTCTTTCTATGAGGCGAGGGCTCCCCAGGTTGCTGGCCATTCAAGCCCTATCATCCCGGCCTCCAGGCTCCAGCTCAGTGAGCTCATGGGGTGTAACACGATTAGCAGAGAGGAAGTTGTGTTTTTGCAGAGTTGGTCATGACATGGGAGCCCGCATGCATTTGTGCTGCTCTGTGCTGCCAGCACATGCTCGCCAGTGGCTGATAATAAAGGGGGAAGTGGTCGAACGATCGCCACTGAAGGCAGAGAGGAATGAATAGATAGTCGCTAGCAAGCACTGGAGGCAAAATGTATGGGTGGGACAAGTCACGTACGCACACAAATAGGTATGTCAGCTCTGGAGGCTGTTCTCGCCTGTTTTCAGCATCATTGCCGTAAGTCCCCAGTACACAGCTCCAGTGACAAGGCCATCTGTTTTGCCATGACAGCTGGTGGCTAGCAGAGGCCAGCATGAATAGTCTGCCTCCTTTGGAGCCAGCGTACCGCCAAACTTGCTAAGAAAAGCAATTTCCGCCATGCCAGATGAAAGCCACCTGCTGCCCCAGTCGGAGGCACGGGACATGTGGGCACCATGGTGCCAGGCTCTCCCAGCCTCACACCACATCCCTCTTGTGCTGCCAGGCAGCAAGGTCCTGGGGCAGGGGAAGTCCCCAGTGACATCGCTTTTCACCCCTGCATTTTAGCAGGGAGAAGCTATGGTAGGGCTGTTCTCCCTGGGTGGACTTGCCCTGGGTTTTTCTTTTTTTTTTCATTTTCTTTTGAAAAATGAAGTATTTTCCTCTCTCTCTTTTTCAGTATCCTTGGTGTGACCATCACTCAGCGGCTGGGGGAGAACGTGGTGAGTAACGGTGCTGGGCGTGAGGAAAGACTGACATAGGAAAATGCAGCGAGGAGGAGGAAGGGGCACAGACAGTGTGGCCCCACAGGCTTTCCGAAGGGCAGAGCAATGGTGACAAAGTGCTCAAAAGAGGAAGCAAAAGAAAAAAAAATGGGGAACTGCCAGCCCTCCATGGGGTGTTCCCTGGAGAAGGTGTGCAAGACCCAGAGCGCGTTATCCAGCAATGTGTGGCCAGCTGGTAACTGGGCACCTCAGAGCTGCCTGCTCCAGCCCTCCTGTGCCACCTCTGGGAGCCTTTTTGGGAGGCACTGCCCTTGCTAGTACCACAAACCTGAACCCCATCTGCCTGGTGCTGACCCCACACACCTTGCTGCAAGGGGAGAGGGGTTGTCTGTAATCACAGGGGTCCCCTGGGGATGGCCACCTCTTTCCAAATATTTGCTAGGCTTCCTCATGCAGCGAAGGGACCCAACACTCCTTCTGGGAAAGCCAGCCCCGGCCGCTGCCTTTGGAGCATCCTACAACTTCTCAGCATCCTTGAGGCTCTCCTGAGTAGAGGAATACCCAGCCTGTGGACCTGACCCACGTCTGAAAACACTGCTCAGAGAAGTTAATCTGAACTATGATTTCAAATGTTGCCTTAAAAAGATGGCCAGACACTTTTTAACAGAAGTAGCCTTGAGACTATCCCCATAGAAATAGGGGCTCACAGTAATTTTCGGGGGGAAGGGATGGCCCCATCTGCCAGAGTCAGTGATGCCACCAGGAGGCTTTGTTTGAAGAAAAGAAACTGAGACAATTTACCCAGAAGCAAGGACCTCAACAGGGTTACCACCACATTAAGGAAACCTCATTAATCAGGATTAGTGCCTGAGATCTCCCACCCGGGTCAAAGCCAGAGGTGCAATTGCAACCCATGATAGTCCCTGCACCCCCCTTGCACCATGCGCTGGTTTCAGTTCCACCCAAAACTCCTCCTGGGCTTACGTTTGTGGTATAAGACAGAAGAGGAAAAGAAAATTTCCAACAGAAGGGTTTTTCAGAGCTGTCCATTGCATTTGTTTGGCCTTGTAAAAGCTCACTTCATCTGCAAGGGAAATTTCTGTAAATGTGGCCACACAACTGCTTTGCAGAAAAATTTTGAGGGCCACGATGGTATCTCTCCTGCAGACCTCCTGGGCCAAGGGAAAACCTGCCTGACTTTCCCTCCCCGTATTTGGAGAGCAAATTGGCAGGGATGTGCTTTTGCTCCTTACGTGAAGGCTGGCCTCCCTCCTTCTGTGTGTTTGGGAAAAACTGCAAAGGTCTCAGGACAAAGCTGAGCTTTCTAATTCTCATCACATCTGTTGTGATAATTTTCACCCTTCCCTCCCTGTGTTACACATGTCTCTGTCATCTTTGCTGCTGGACAACTGAGGAAACCCACCCTGCATCACTGCAATGTCCCATCTCATCCCACCCTGTCCTCTCCATCAGGAAAGGACGATGGGGAAAGAGTCCATTCCTTATACCACACTTTCTTTTTTCTGAACTTCCTTGATGGAGCCTGTTGGGAAAAAATAGCTATGCCAAAGCACTAGGGACTGTAAAGAGCCTGGAAACACCAAAACCATGAGGGCAGAGCATCCTTCCTCCCCAGGAAAGTGCAGCCAGGGCATACAGCAAGCACTGATGTGCGTGCGCCTGTGGTGTCAGGGTCTCATGGGGAAAGGGACTGGGATGAACCAGTGGTTTTAATTGTACACATGGATTTTTGCCACAGTCTTACCAATTCAACGCTGAGTATTTTGGGACACACACATGCCTAAGCATTGCCAGCGCCCGTTGCATGGGGAGCAAAGGCACGCTTAACCTGCATGGACTGGTTTTGTATTAGTCCATTTCCTTTTCCCTGACATGGGAGAAATTTGTCTTGCATTAGCGTTGTTTCCTACCCACTTGGAAAGGAAGAAGTGGGTGGTGGCCACATCCCCTTCTCTGAAGGCCGTCCCCAGTGAAGGGGGCCCTGGGGCCAGAGGGGAGCGAGCAGAGGGGGCCCACTTCACCACAGCATCCGCTCGAAGCATGTCAGACTCAGCTTTTAACCTGCCATCACACAGCCAAGGGTCATCACCGTCTGCAACACACCCTCTTCATCCTCATCTAACCATCACAGCAGCACAGATGGCTCCTCACTGCCCAGCAATGCTGGCTGCAAGACCTGCCTTCCCACAGCATCCCTTCCTTAGTTTGAAATCCCTGGCAGGCAAAATGTCTTCTTTGTCCCTGTTTTCCCCAGAAGCTATGCCATCCTGCATTGTCCATGGCTCAGCAGGGAGTTTTCTGTCGTGACTGCAGGTGCTGGCAGGGAGGTTGGGTAGCTGCTGTGGTCACTGGCCATGAGACACAAAGTCCCAGCAGGGAGGGCTGGCCAGGCTCATGAATGACCGCTGCTTGCTCGATGTAATGAGCAAATATTGTTAACAAGCAGCTGTAATCTCCTGGCTTTGTGCCCTCCCCCTTTCCACGCACAGAGGCAATGTCAGGGTGTCAGGGCAGGCGTCTCCCACCTTGATACCCTGTGTGCTTGCAACCCAGGACCAGCAGAGATGCTCTCCAGAGCTGTGCCAGCCAGCGTGGTCCCTTTCCCCCTTCTCTTGGCCCTGCAACCTCCAGGCTGGAGCAGCTGTTATACCTACTGCATGGCTTCTCAAATACCCCCAGCATGTGATGGGGTAGGGATGCATGTGCTTAAGCCCAGACACCCACCCACTCAGACCAATTTAATGCCCATCTCACTCAAGTGTGGGGCGGGGGGGCCCAGACCCTTCAACTCAAACAGATATTCAGCCTTGCTGGCATATTTGGGCTCTTAGTTGCTCCCTCTGAGGGCCAGTGCTCTTTGGTGTTAAGGGCTGACTCTCTAGCATTATCATTTTTTTGGCGGAAGAAATGTTAGGATTAGGGACAGAGGAAAGAAAGGGTTGGAAACGTGCTCCATTTCCTAGAGGCGTCTGCTTTGTCCTCCTCCCAAATTGCCCAGTCAACCACAAGATGAGTCACTGGTCTCCCGCATTTCCACCTGACCCACTTTTGGCTTGTCGGGGCTGACTGCAGAGCTTTTGTTTCTAGGATGCACATACGCACAGCCGTGGAGCTGCAGCGGTTTGGGCTTCTCCTGTGTGAAATAACCTGGAAGCAGGGAAGCTTTTCAGCCCTAGGCTTCCCTTGAAGGCACAAAATGATGACCGTCCCAGGCGACCATCATCCAGGCTCCAGTGGGAAGGTCCTGGGGGCCTTGCCTGAGCTCTGTGCAGCTGCTGCAGGAAGGTTTGACCCCCCAGCAGCTCCAAACTGAGCCTGGGGGTCTGGGGCTGTGAAGCCGTTATCCCGTGGTTAGGTTTCCCCCTGGGGAAGCTGAAAGGAATAAACAGCAGATGGGACAGCTCTTTCTGCTTGCCTGCTAATGGGTTTCAGCAGACTGCTCCTAATTTGCATCGCTTCTATCTGTGGAAAGGTACTGTCAGGACGCTCACGCAGCCCGGAGGAAAAGCATCTCCCAGAGGTGCTCAGATGACTGTGCCTACCAGGTGCCTGTTTGCCTCCTCAGTGCTGTGTCCGGCATGGACCCCTCCTTTTCCAAAACCAGGAGCAGCACCGTTTTGAACCGCTTTTGAAATGGTTAGCTGAGAAACACCGATTAGTGGCAGAAAGCAGAAATGGCATCCCAGGCACAGGAACAGCCCTGGGCGGCAGTATAAATAGACACGCGCTTGCTCCGCTTTGTGCATGGTGGTGTCATGATTTTTTTTTCCACCAGCCAGGGGACATTCCCAGGGGTCCAATGTCCATCTCAATCGTATTTTCCATGTCCAACTCATTGTACTTCCTATTTGCTCAGCCATCACATCTTGAAGGATGTTGCAGGGGACTTGCCTTGCAACCAGATCATGCTTTGCTTTCACCTCCCTTTGTGGCCAGTAAGGCAGGACTTGTTCCTCTGTCCCCAGCTATAATTGCATGCCTGTCTCTCTCTCTGGCTTCTGGTGCAGTATCTCTGTGGCTGCCTGAAAGAGCCCTTCCCTGGCCTCTGTCACCTGCGGCCAGTCCCTGGCTTGCTTGCCTCTCACCATGCTTTGTTGCAGTCTCTCGCTTAGGATCCCAAATTCAGATCTCAGTATCTCAACACCTCAAGCCAATGGCTATGGCCCTTGTGGCTTGGCTGCAGGGCAGCAAAAAAGCCCAAGCCTACCCGCAGGGCGTGTCGGGACTCTCAGGAGAAACTCACCGAAGAGGGGCAGTGAAGGGGAAGGTTGTGCTTATTTGGCTGTTTAAAGGGGCAAGGACTCTTTAGGGCTGTGAAAGCCCACTTTGGCTCAGTACCTGTCCCACACCGGGCAACGTCCTGGTTATCCCAGGCCCAACTCCAGCTCCACGCACGCTGAATGGAGGACATTTAGTGTTAGCCTTAAAAACCTCCCCTAGCCAGCTGCTGACAGCCGTACAAGGTCCATGTCCATGCACGGCCTGTTGTGTACCCCAAAGATGCTCACAGCCCCCTACAGCAGGGCAGCCGTAAAGTAGCACCTCCTTTCGGCTCTCCGCAGCGCCCGGCAAACCCTGCGAGGAATTGAGCCAGCAAACAAATAACACGGTTCCTGCCCACAGGCTGTAAAACGTGGGAGAAGGAGGCCACGCATCTCAGCGAGCGGCTTCCCGGGCATCTGACCGCAGCGAGGGCTGGGGGCCGGGTGCTGATGAAATGGCCTGTTTATGTTTTCAGTGCACATGGCCGTAATTACTGGTGTGTGTGCACTAATCCATGCTCTGCGGGCAAGCCTGGAGGTGAGGCTGGGCACACCGGCCCAGCGTGTGGGACCCAGCCCGGAGCACTGGCAGGGCCTGGCAGGACGGTGAGGTGCCCGTGCCCTACGCGTGCGAGGCACCCAGGCTCTGCCTGTGCCCGGTCGCGTCCACCACCCCATGCGCCGGGGCCATACTGCCCAGCAGGAACCCACCCAGAGCCAGCCTGAGGGTCATGCCAGGCCTCATCTCCCAGATTTTGGGCAGGTTTGGGGTGCAAAGGGTTTGCCCGGTCTGGAAACGTGCTGATCAAGGCAGGGCTGTGGCTAAGCCCTCCCAGCCGCAGCCATGCTGGAGTTGGCCGCACCCTGGCTCCCATCTGAAGAGGTGGCACCTTGGCCAAGGTGCACTCCTCCACAAATGCTTACAATATTTGGCACTCGCTAAGTCCCTGACTGCCTGCGCCAAGATTTTGGGTGGTGTGACAGCTATTCGTTACACCCTGGAAAAGTGGGAGACTGCATTTGTTTGGAAATTGGGGGTTGTTTATTTGACTCTTCCCATGATCTCCTCTGACAAATGAGAAGCTGTTTAATGAGGCTTTTCTTCCTTTTTTAATGGGAACTACAACTTCTGACATGACATTTCTCATATGAGCCCATAACCGTGGTCCCTACAATGAACTGCAGCTACTTGTAGCCTCATAAAACAAAAAGTGCCAGGCCCTTTTCATGCCCTTTCCTCTGCCCCTGAGAGCAGCCTGTGGCAGAGTCTGGTCACATCCATCCTATTAAGTTCCTTTTCGCTCCAGACCAGGGCACCCGAGCTGCTGACCAGGTTTCTTTCCCAGCCACAGCCTAACGCTCTGCCCCATTGCTGAGGTCCCCATCTGGGAAATTCCTTCCCAGGCTACTCTCAAAGATAAAACCCAGTCCTCATTTCAGACCCTGAAAGTACATAGCAAAGTATTTGCTGGGTGCTGACGTGCCTAGAGTCACTGACATACAAGCCACTGCACTCAGCCAAGTCTGGGAGCATTAATGAAGCTGGCCTGGATTTACACCGGCACAACAGAACAAAGTTCAGGCTTTGATTAAAAAAGAAAGAAGTCAAGGAATTCCCATGTAAATGTAATAGGTGTCAAAGGAAGATGATGGGTTTTCACTGGTGAGGAATAGAAATTTGTACTGAAAGTCAATTAAGCGAGCAAGTAGTACACTTTTCCCCTGCCTTCAGTTTGGGAATCACATCAGTTCCCTAAATCTCCCTTTGGAGATGACTTTTAGCTCCACTGATAAATATCACCGCTGGAATTGCAATGAGAGGAAATCAGTGGTACTCACTGATATATAGACCTGCCAGGAGAGAATGGGGCTCATCTGAAAATGTGGTCATAATTCTTCTCTTTGCATTATTTCCCCGCTTCCTGCACTACTCTGCCTCTCCCTTTGTACATTAGTAGTCCAGGCTGAAACCCTCAGCTCAGCAGTCCTCAATTGCAGCAGGAGTGGGGTGTCTCCACAGAGACAAGCCAAAGGGCCAGCCAAGAGGGACTGAGCAAAATTTGGGCTGAAGTCACCATCTCCCAGGGGTCTCCTCAGTCCATAGGGCATAGTTGTTAAATACCCAGCACTTCCTTGGCACAGCCTTCAGCCCCCAGCCCCTGGAGCCCACCCTGCCTGCCAGTGTCCCAGCTCACTCCGCTCACCCCATCCTTGGGACAATGCCCGCAACACCCAGCAATTACTCATTTTTGGCAAGTGATTTAGCAGCCCCGAGTTGCTCGTAGTGCAGCGAACATCCTGTGAGCGCCAGAGGCGAGGGGGGGACCACAGGATGCGAAGTGCAAAGCTTATCAGAAATGCCCCCACAGGAAACGCAGTGATGAATATAGAAACCTGATAAAACCACAGCCGGAAACGGGCTGCTGAAGGCTCCAAGAGATGCTGGGCTCTCTTGTGACCTGCCAAATTGCTATCTGCTTCCTTCCAGCAAAATTAAAAGAGGGGTAACATTATCTGAGGAGGGAAGTTGAGTGCACATGGGGACAAGGTGTCTAGCCCAGCAGAGGCGCTTGTGTACCTGCTTTTGCAGGAGCCTGCTAAATTTCAACCCCCTCTCATACACATGCCAACACCATCCTGTGCTTCTTCATAGGTGCTGGGTCAGATCCCCAAAGTGGGAGGCTGTCAGTGCCGTCCAGCACCTCCAGAGCTGGCCCCAGCCCCAAGGTGCTGCACCCCACTCCCACCCATCACCCACAGCCCATGCAGCTGCCTGGGCTCCTCCACGTGCCTGGGGCAGGACCCGCTCACGTTTGGCAGGGATGCTTTGGAGACGGTTCTGCCCTGCGGTGGGCGTCAGCTCGTAAAGCCAGGAGACCTGCCGAGGCCGCCGCCTCGACAGACTCCTACAGGACAGATTCCTACAGGTGCATTGCTTAAGGGTGAAACACAGAGAGCAGGACTGCCTGCAGAAATAACAGCCTCAGCAAGAAAGCACCTGGCTGGCAGGCTGGAGGGCCTCTTTGCCATGTCCGTGCTCGCCGAGTCTCTGCCTGACTCCCCAGGCAGGCTCTCCATCACAGCACCTTCAGTCTGAGCGGTGGCCACTGAATGAACCCACCTCATTCGCCCTGGGAGCCCAGGACTAGAAAGTGAAGGGGGAAGAGACAACCTGGCAGTCTAGGCTCACAGGCATCCAGAATATGTCGTTTAAAATATTCCCCCTCCCTGGGGATAGTCTGCTGGTGTTGAAATTAATTTGCATTAGCTATTTTAAGTGCTGGCCTCTTTCTCCAAAAAGCCCTGGAGCTGGAAAGCTTCTTGGGTTACCTCATGCACTGCTCTTCTCTGGCTCATGCCAGTTCCTAATACTTTCTGCCTCTCCAGTGAAGCAAACAGGTTTTGCCTGCAAATCTCAACTTATCCATTGCATGCCATAACCAGGCTGGCGTTCATCTTGAATGTCTCTGCTTCAGCCACGGAGAACCATGTAGTGAGCTCCCACACTTATTCACTCAGGCCTAGTAATTAATCAGCTAGCAAGGGCAATGGTTAAATGGCACTCCGTACCTTACATAGGCACCTAATGGCACAATTAAATCTCCTGAATAGATGTCAAATGACTTTCTTAAGGTAGCTGCTCAGCTCAGACAACTCAGAGAGTTTTTAATACCAGATGCTACTGGGCAATGCTCAAATCTAAGCCTGGGTTAATTAAATCATGCCATATCAAAGAAGCATGAATGCAGCCTAGTTGGTATTTCCAGTTTATCGTTAATATGTGACCCCCACTAGGCCCAGAAATAATCAGTACAACCAATTATTCTGCCCCTACCAATAACACCAGTGCTCACCAGGGACCCTCATGGTCAGGCACAGACCTTAACACAGGCTGCTTGGCTGGTGGGTGCTGCTTTTCTGCCCGAGAAAAGCAGACTGTGTGGGGGTGACTGAGACCCCGTGGGGCTCGCCCTTAGCTCAGCCAGGGTCATGTAAGAAGGACCTAGAGCACTCTCTGGAGACAGGCAGTTTTGCAGTGAGAAGGTGCTGGAGTGAGCCCATCTCACCTGGAAGAGCAACGGGGGAGGAGGATGATCCAGGGGACGCAGCAGAGACGAACGAGCTCTGTGTTCTGCCAGAGGCTTTGAAGCCACGTGTCATTAGGCCTTTCTACACGTTTGTTTCCCCATCTGTAATAAAATAAGTAAAATAGCACTTAGTTGCCTCATAGGGTGTGTGAGCTGTACTTAATTGATATGTGCAACAGACTTAAAGATTCTGGGAAGAGGAGAGAATCAAGAGGAACTAAATGGCACTCATGCTCCTGCACAATGCCGTGTCCTTGTGTACTGCACCCTTCAAAGGATGAAGTGTCCCATGTCACCACTTCTCTTTCACGGTAAACCCCATTTTGAAGTCAGATGGAGACATTCTGCCCTGTCTTGTCTTGACACACAAGATGTCTTTGCAACCTTGACACCTTGACTGTCAACACGCAAGGATCTGTTCTGACCCAAGGAGACAGATGTGCTTTTTGCATGCAGAAGAACACTGTGAGTCAAATCGTCCTTCAGAACAATCCACTTCAAGGCACTGGAGCAGAGAGATGGAGGTCATCCAGGAGATAGTTGGAGGGAATCTGGGTTTACAGAGTGCTGCAGCTCTCTGCTCTGCACTGCTGTCACAAAACAGTACAGACATATCACCAGTCCTTGGATGTGGCTTCTAGTTTCCTTTGCACTGGTGTGCTGGTAATGTTATTCAAGAGTCACTTAAAATATGAAATAAGCACTCTTTTCCCAGTGCCATAGTATTTAGCCTGTTTTCTGTCACTGCTCTGGGCTGCAGTCCGAAGTGACACCCTCTTTTTCCATGTGCTCCATCTCCCTGCTCCTCTGGATGATATCAAAGTTTAATTTTCCTTTGACTTTGCCTCATCCTGGCCTTCAACAAGCCCCAAGACCTCACAGCACAAGTTGTCTAAGCCACTGGAGTTGTTGGCTACAGGCATGCCTTCACAACTTTCTTGAACATGCCAGGCCCATATGCAGAAGAGTAGGCTCTGGTGCAGCTGTACGGCTAGCTAAGACGTGCACAGAAATGTGTGCACAGAGAGGAAACTGAGCTTTCAGAGGTCTTCACTGCCACAGCTCTTCCTGCCCAAGGGAAAATAATTGAAGAGTAATGACAGACATCATTGATATGCCAGTTGCTGGAATATTGTCTCATTGAGATGATGGGAGTGCTTCTCTGTAGGCTAGATGACGTGAGGACCATAAAGGAAACCTGTAACGAGATAATGGGGCAAAAGAACCAGGATTGCATCTGCCAGCTCCTTATGCAGCATGGAGCCACACAGTGACACATGGCTCCTCACAGAGGAACTGTGAAGCTCAGAAGAAAGACGGCAGAAGGAAAAGAAAGAGGAGGTGATGGAGAAAAATAAAATCAGCTGATTCATCTTAGGGCCATGCACAGGCAGAGTCAGTCCCTGCTGCGGCATTGACTCAAAGCTGAACAAGTGAAGTGACAGGGCTCCTCCCAATGCTCCCTTGCATCCAGCCACTCATCAAACTCAGGCAGGACACACTTTTTACACACATGCAGGTAATTAATTCAGACATCAGGAAAAAGACACTGGAGACTTATTCCTCACTTAATTGAAGAAAATAAAATTGAAAGAACCAACACAACCTGGCGGGAGCTCAGCTCTGTGCTTCCCAGGCAGGCAACAGCTCAGCCTTGACATTAAATGTCAAGTGTTGCTAGACAATATCCATCACTGGCAAAGAACTAGCACTTTAGGAAGGACATCCTCTGTTCAGAGCACTCAGGACCCCTCTTGTTCCCCCAGAGAGGCAGGGAAGTCCTTGGCATGTGATGGTGAGACTGCTAGCCATGTCTAGAGATGTTCAGGCTCTGGTAAAGGCTCTGCAAAATAGAGAGCCCACTCAGTACTATGAATTGTTGGTCCAGGGGTCAATTCCTCTCTGATTTTATCTTTCCTCCCCTTCAAACCCTGGGATGTGCTATACCTCTGTACCCTAGGATGGAAAACCCAGCATGGGCAGAGATGTCCCCAAAGCAGTACCCACAAATAAGTCATGGCTGGGACCTGTAGGCTGCTGCTGTCTCCCAGGGAAACACAGCACAGGTGTTACTCAAGTTACAAGCCACATTGACCTGCCAGGGAAAACAAGCCAGGAAGAGATGGCTCACTTAGCATTCTTCAGACCAGTAGAAAACTCACCCAATTAACCAACACTTTGCTTTCCATGCAAGTTGTCTTTGAAGGTTTATTATTAATGCAATTAAACTGGCTTTCCTGGCTACAGCTGGGGTATCTCTACCACTGGCCTATGTTGCTTTGGGTCAGACACCAATAAAAATAACCAGATCTGGCTGAAATGAGAAGTCTTGGCTTGTTTGAGGACAGCACTCTGGATTGTTGGGTGATTTCAGGTAAGTCAGACCCTGACTCTTTACCTGACTTTCTCCATCTGTCCAGTAAGGGTAACTGCTCCAACATCAGCAGTGCACAGAGCCTGAGGGTTGTTCTCACATGAGGATTGTCCTTTGCCCTGTCCTTAGTGAGAGCACTTTTCAAAACCCTGTTTTTAAACTTCTGTGGGAGTTAGGCAGGAGCTCAGGATGAGGTGGGCACACCAGCCTGGCCAGGGGACAGGAAGAGGAAATCCCAAAATTGAATATCTCCTGTTCTCCCTGGCATAGCTCATCCCTCCTGTGACACAGCTTAGTCAGCACAGCATTTGCAAACCCATTGGAAAAACAAGTGAATCATTAAAAACAGAACCTAAAGCCCCTAAACCCCAAGCCCACAAAACGCAGTTATCCTTGCATAGCTCTCTCAGACTCTGATAAAGGGCCTTGGGTACATCACATTTAACAGGCAGGTCAGATCAGCCACGCAGGATGTGGAGAAAATGCAGAGCAGCTGCTACATACATAATACAGCCAGTTAGGAAACATCACAGAAGTTTCTTGCCACTTCAAGACATTAATCTTGGGAGCTACTATAGACACATTCAACAGTAATGGTCCGTTCTTTCCTCTACAACTAAGAGAAATAAAAAAATGGAGGACATCAACGTATTTAATGAAGGCTACCTGTGAAACAGAAAAAAAACCCACCTTCAGCCGTGCTGATCATTTTAACTACACTAGAAAATCACCTTTCCAAAGAGGATGGAGATTTAGGCTTGTTGACCAACCCCCTTCTAAGGTAGGTCTTGCTCTTTGCCTGATCCTACTCCTAATCCGATGAAGACAGGACAGAGTATTGCAGAAGCTCAGCTTTGCACTTGGCACATTGCTACCACACAGCGCATTGCAGCTAGTGTCCAGGGGTTGCTTGTAACTGACGGCACCAATAAGGTGTGAGGTTTAGGCTGCAAAAAGAGGATTAAGCCACAATCATTATCCTTATCAATGATTTCAAACCACCTACCATGCACCTTTTCAGTCTGCCATCAGCAAACCATGGATGTGAGGACTCTGACTGATGTTATGGCTATGGTTATGGAGGTTGTAAGTGCAGTGACCTACCAAGACTCTCTGTATGGTCTCAGGCACATGGTCCAGGAGTTGGGCTTCCTTCAGAAGAGATTGTTCTTAATAAAATGTTTCATTGCTATTCAGTTGCCTTCATGGCTCAGAATGTCTCCTCTAGTATCTATAAATATCCTGGTGATCTTATCCTGGACACGCTCTTTCCAGAACCTGATTGCTGTTGCAAAAGCTGACTTAGACAGTAGGACCACGAAAGGAAAAAACTTAGGCTCAGAACTATGCATTCTCTTAGCACTTGGCTGAATCACACCCACAGTGATGTCCATCTCCAAGCTGGCAAAACTGACAATTGTCTTAAAAATATGTTGACTTTCCCTGCCATATAAAATTAAGCTTGGATCCAGCGGAGCATCTTTTGTTTGTGCTTGTGGCTAATTTCTTGAAGGAGAGTAGGCAGGAGGAGAGTCACAGAGGGACAAGCACCCGGGCCTGCGCTGCTTGGCTCATATGTTGATGAGCCAAGATGGTACAGGGGATGGGAGAAGCAAATGAAATGAGGTGACAGTTTCCAAAGAAGGGACATCTTTGCACAGTGCATAGCTGAAGCATGGACACACTGAACCACAGGATGTTGTGTATGCTAAAAGCTCACACAAGTTCAAAGAGCAATTAGACAAATTCATGACAGAAAAATCCATCAAAGGCTATTAATTGCAAAGACAGAGTCTCTGCTTCAGGAATTCCCTCGGTCCCACACACCTGGAGGCCAGGACAGTACCCTGGGATAGTATCAGAACATGCTAGCCCCATACTTTTACTTCTTGCTAGGCATTTTTTTCCTGGCCCTTAGAAGAGAGAGGATGGATGGGCTGAGTAGTGCTGGTCTTACATCAACGTGTGGCCATGGGATGTTCACCTGGGAAAACCACAGACCTGCACAGGACCTCCTGCCTATCAAGAAAATTCCCTCCCACTCCAAGTAGCAATGTTGTAAGACTAGAAACAAAACTGCCCAGAAAAAAACCTTTTCTTTTTACCTTGGAGCATATCTGCGAGCCCTATGGAAAAGTCCCCAGGAGCAAGATCTATTGCTAACGTGAGGAGTCAGAGAAGAAAGCTACGCCATTTTGCCCAAACTGCCCCTCTGATTTGAAAGCACCATCCCTGCCTCCTGTTGACTTTTTCTTCCCAGAGGCTAAAATGCACATGAATCATTAACAAGCTCGTAGAGCCCGTGCGCGCTCTCATGGTTTGCGTAATTAATCCTGAGCCAATGTGATTTGGCGAATTAATAAAGTTGCTGTTGCTGGGGTGGAAATTCCTGTTACCTGCAGCAGGGCTGGATTTGCTGTTCATCTGCATCTGTACATTTGCAGACGCCTGTGATCACAGCAGCAAGAGCCATATACAGGGTGTATAGATATGGGGTAAATATGCACAGAGCAGAAGAGAATGAGAAGAAATGCATCATGATCCAAAGTTTTAGTGGGTCTTCTTTCCAAGAAAGAGGGCTCATCATGGCTCCTGTGCAAGAGATCAGGTTTGTCATGACGAGCTTGGGTGTCCATGCGTCACTTCTAGAACCTTCATCTCCAGCACTTTGGTCTTTTGGTCTTTCTACCCATTCAAGCAGTTTCTTTACTTTGCGTCTTCTCTTAATCACCTTTATCCAAGAGATCCCTGTTGAGAGGATCAGAGGGAACTAGCCTGGTTAAGGGGAAGCAACCCTGCAAACCTAGACAGGAGAGTAGTCCATGTTCTCTCATCCCCCTCCATTGTCCATCTGCACTCTGACACAGAGAAGCAGGTAGATGAGATGCTCAGGTTTTACCTGAATAACAGAGCTTGGTTTGATTTCAGAATATTCAGCTGCAGGAGCAAGTTGTACATGCTCCAGACACTAAGTTTTACCAAAGCCCCTCTTCAACATTTGGCCTGTGATTCTTCCAATACCATTGTCCAGGTGAGCTGTCTGGGTTTGGCCTTCGTTGAATTTAAGACCCTCCTGCTCTTGAATGCAAAAATCTGTCTATATCTGGGGACATCAAGACCCTGGTGACCGTCTCCTCCTGGAGGGTAATTTTGGTAATTCCTGCTTAGTAGCTGCTATGGCAGAGTCTTGGTCCTGCCAGTGATCTAGAGCGATCCCAAAGGTCTCAGTAAAGTGCTGAGAATCTGGGCTGGAAATGTTGAATGTGATGGTACCCTTCTCTCCCCATTCATCTTGTGCACTAGGTTAGATGTCTGTTGCCTTTATCAATCTCTTGTTTGTTCTTTCGCGAGAGTCAATAGGCACTTGTCCCACCCAGCCAACAAGCGTGTCTGACATTGACCTAGCTGATATTCACCCCTCCCTGGGAGCAGAGCCAATCCGTACAACGTGAGCAATGCACACCCTTTTCTGACGGCAAGGCAGCCTTTCTGCATGAAGAGGACATTGTGTTTTCAGTGAGTGAGCAAGAAAGGAGTCGTATAAAAATAGTTACCCAACTTCCTTTCCCAACACGGGTTTCACAGACTTCTCGGTCACCATTTGCCGGATATGGTCTGTCCAGTCAAGCAGGCAGGTCTGTACACAACTGTATGCGGTTTGAGTTTTTTTTTTTTTTAAATACAATTTGGTTTCTTTTACAGTCAAAGATGAAACCTGGGCTTGAAGTGTTGAAAAAAACAGAGCGCAGTAGTGGAGAGCTTACAGAAAACCAGAGTGGTGAAATTTCTATCAGTGCTCACTCAGTTCAGTGATAGAAAAACTCCCATGCAATACGTCCTGAGCAGCCTTCTGCTCACCATCAAGGGAGGGAAAAATGTTATTTGTCCCAAACACAGATGTGGTAAAAATAGAAATTGAATCCTAGGCCATATTTAGCATTTCAATTAAATGACCTCATTTTTAACGAGCGTACCTAGATGATTCACATATTAGAAAAATCAGACTATATACAGAGCTGTCCAAATGGAAAAATATAGCATGCCCAGATACAAGTGGAAGATTTAATGCATCTTGGGTTCAGATCTTCACACTACTGACCAGATTTCAGTGGTGGTCTCTGTGCCATTCCTTGCTTCTCCTTTTCCCAATAAATGTGGACTGCAATCTACCTTGCGCTAGGAGAACCCCATAGTTCCTCTCCCCAAAGTCAAGAGAAAGGAGGTGAAAGACAGCCCAGCCAGAGTCATTCGATGTAGAAAAGAAGGGAACAGCCCATGCTCAAGAGGCCAGCTGAGATCAGGGCAAAGACATGAAGTAAGGCAGACACTGGTGGGGTAGGAGGAAATAAATCTGCCCCAGGAGAGCAGAGCAGCCCTGGATAAGGGCCCGGAGGCATGGTGGCATCTCCATCCTTGGGGACCATCCGCTATCAGACCTGACCTGGCTGTGAGGATGTGGGGGAGAGGAGAGGCACAGAGACTCCCAGACCTTCCTTCCCACCTAAACCCTTCTGTAAATTTATAAACTTGTGAGCTGCCCACATCTACCCCAGAGGATGGGGTTGAATGCACCAGAAAATGAAATCTAAGCAGCAAAACTTTGGCCCTAAAATTATCACGGAAATGAGCTGTGGAAACAAAATGATTGTATTAACAGACTGGCTTGAGCTTTAGTATAAACCTATCATTCTGTCAGAAAGGACAAATATTTCCTGTAGAGTTAATAGAGCTCTACTGGGTTGCTCTTAATAGTTGTTTATTTTATTTTCCACTGTTCATAATAAACCTCTGTGCATCTGAAAATAGCTCTCTCTAATGAGTACTGTATAAGTACCCGTGCATTATCTGTGTGCATGGGTGTGTTTGTGTGTGCTGATGACACCTCAGGTATACGTAGAGGGCTACTCAGCTTCTTTGAAAAATGTATGTTCACTGAGAAGTCTGAAATGTTTTTGGTTCACAAAAGTTTCACCAAATCCAAAACTGGGTTAGCACATGACTGCAATCCTTGGCAGTCACTGCCAGGTCTCTGCTTTTGGGGGAGATGTGCACAGAAGAAATCCTGCAAGGAAGGCAAGGGACAGTTGAAAGGAAAAATCAGAAAATAGAAAAAAAATTAAAACGTTTTCTCTGATTCATACCAAAATTAACTGTCAGAATAATGATGTTTCCCCTGAACATGAAGCCTTGCTGGTTTTTTTCAGTAAGACTCCAGTGACATGCTCTGTCACTCTTCTCTTAAGATTTTTGTCACAAATTGCTCTCCTGATAAGATTCAAGATCCTGACATGCAAAATGAGACAAAGAAGATGGATATGGTGGGCTGGTGATTTCCAGCAGTAAATCTCGGTGCTACATGAAAGTCTTAACTAAAATATGGCATGTCTTCTTAATGAATGAGTTGTTTTTCATTTTGGTTAAGACATTTCGGTTCATCAAGGCACCTGGACAACGGCTGGGTTGTCTTACAAACAACAGGTGCTAAAAACCAGGGTTCAACTCAAAAGCAGTCAGGGGGTGGGAGGAGCTGAGAAACAAAATCATAGAATCATAGAATCATTTAGGTTGGAAAAGACCTTTCAGATCATCAAGTCCAAACAAAAGACAAATTTGACTCAAAATTTTGCACGGAATTTGGTCAACACAGATCCAATCAGTGCTGGAGCAGGGAGATGGGTGAATGCTCAGCAGCGTGCAACAACCAGGGAGAATGGATTTTTAACTGAAGGGAGACAAGGTATTTTTAAAGGGCTCCTGGCTGAGCTCTGCATCTGTATTTTTGCTTGGTTGAGTGCAGCTGAGAAACTAGTCATGGAAAGATTTGCACCTCATGAATCTGTAGGAGACTACACCTGTAGTGACTGCACCCATTCCAGGTACAAGCAAATTAAAAGAAGTCAGGGCCAATTTATGTGAAGTTGTTTTCCAAGTCCAGCACTGTCTTTGGCTGCATCAGTAGATTTTATCTCTATGCCCATCATTGAGCTAGACTAGCCTCCTTGTAGAGGGAGTATCCACCACACAGCATTAGAAGTGCTTCTTTCTTTCCCCTGCCTTTTTTCAGGTGACTAATCTCTGGAGTGGCTGTCTACGCTGGGGAGTACAGCCACCTCTTTATTTTATCCAAGGATGTCAGTTGCAGCATGCTCTCACCTGGCTGAGCTCTTCAACATGAAGCCCAGGACTGGAAATAATGATGCCTGCTAGAAACGTGGTACCAGCTGACTGCATTGATCAACATGGTCTTCGTTGTCTTTTTTTCTGTCAAAATAGACGGGGGGGAGGGGGGTGTCAAAATTGATGACTTTTCCATGGGATAATTCTACCCAGCTCTGAAACGCCCCTTTTTCTGTCTGAAATATCTCTGGCATTTCAGCTGAAGCATCAACATTTTCTTACCACTGAAAATATTCAGGGGTTTTTTTTGGAATTGCATGCATGGGATTGTGCGCGGCGGTCATATGTGTTCTCATTCAGTGATGGAGGCAGGTCTGAAAACGCCAGGGACGTTGTTTCCTGTATAACAAGTTTCTGTGTGTGCACGAGTGTGTCTGTAAAAGAAAAGACGGAAACATGATCCTAACTGTGGTGATGCTGGACACCTTCCCATCTCTGTAGCAGGCTGCGATGTGGGTCACAGGCTGTTTTACAAAAGCTGTCTCTCGCACTGTCTTTTCTCTGGCTGATGCTCTTTAAGCACCAGCACTGCCAGATCACATTCCCTAGAGGAAGCAGAGAGGTACCAGGTCTGTGCAGGTCTGCCAGATCGCTCTGCCAGCACAGCATTCAGAATGGGTAACAGCATCCTTGTTCTGACTAGATTCAGGCAACTGGAAGCCAGAAAAATAAAAAATGTGCCATCTATGTCCCTTGGATCTGCAGGCAAGCACTGCTCAGTGCCACCGTGCTGCTGGCAGGGCAGCACAGAGCCAGTAATTCAGCTCCAAAACATTGTCTAGTAAATCAGCAAAAGTGCAGGGTGCCCAGCTCATGGCCCTGTAAGGACAGAGTACCTGAGAAGAAAGGACCTTCCAAAACAAAACCAGGAGATGATTGCTTAATGTGGGATAACAGGAAAGCTTCTAGGTTTTGAGTGATGCAAATGGACAGAGAAAAAAAACACTCCTTCACCTGCAGGAGCGGTTCTTCTGTGCCCAGCAAGAAGGCTAAACCCCAGTCTGGTGTGTCGTTTCACTTCCTTCTCACCAAACAGGAGAGGACAAGCTGGTGTCAGAGACTGCACTGTGTGCATGTTTTGGGTTCCCCGCACAGCCTGGGAAGAGAACTGAACCCAGGTTCAGTTTCTTGCTCTATCTCTCCCTTCCCCAGTGCTGGAAAACCTGTCATCTTTTCAGGAAAGCTGCTGGAGGGAGAGAAGGTGTTTGAAGGAAAAGGAAGAAAAAACTGCAACAGAAGCACCAAAACCACTGAGATACGGCAGCTGGCTAGTTTTTCATATATGACATGCAGACAAGCAGCCTTCAAGAGCTGACCAATGAGTTTGTTAGGCATCTTGGAAGTCCTCTGAGAAGGTGCTTACCAGGCTGCTCTCCTGATGTCCAGCTGGCTGAAAGCACCCCCAAGCACTGCCCCTCTTCCCGCGATGACCTGCTGCCATCTGCCAGAGCACACGGCAGAGCAGTGGCCATATCCCAGCCCCAGGATAAGGTGTCAGGGAGACAGAGCAGAGATGAAATTTCCTCTGAACTCTTCATGCACACTGCAGGGTTTGACAGTCTCCCAAGACAACGGGAAGGCCCAAGCCTTTGGGAGCGGTTCCCCAGAATGCCAGCTTCTCAAATTTCATCCCTTGGGGTCCACCATTAGCTGCTCTCAGCACTGCAGACTCTGCCACACAGGGATGCACAAATCATGCAAACAAGTGACACAGCATGGCTCCCAGCTAGTGTAGCATCTCGCTGTGGCCCGCACTTCATTGCAGAAGGTTATCGGGTCAGTTACGCACAATTTCCCTTTCCTAAATCTATGCTGGCTACTCCTGATCACCTTCTTGTCCTTTATGGGTCTGGAAATTATTTCCAGGATTGGTAGAGGTGAGGCTGGCTAGCCTGTAGTTCCCCATATCTTCCTTCTTGATCTTCCTGAAGACAGGAGTAGCACTCACTTTCTTCCAGTCTTCAGGAACTGCTCCCAGTTGCGATGATAGCAGCTGCACCAAAGATGGGGAAAGCAGCAAAACTCCACGGAGTCGGAAAGCGCTGGACAGGCAAAAGCCCTGGACTTCATGTCCAAAAGTTCCTCACCTCTTTACTGATATTTTCTCAGGCAAATTAAGCCAAAAAATGGGGGTGCTGAGGTTTTTCTTGTCCTAGATGCTGTTTTCTCTGGAAAGTAGAGAGCACTGTGACATGCCACTCCAAGGTCTGCCGGGTCATGTCTTGAAGCTCATTAGGGCATGGGCTTGCCTTTAATTGACTCAGATGCTTAAATTTAAATTCGCAGTTAAGGACATTGCTGGATCTGGATCTAAATTTCTGAGGGAGAGATCTGCTGCTGTGAGCGATCCCACTGCTTCTCCTGGACACTTCTATGGTCTCTGTTCCTGCCAACACTCCAGACTGCCTCTGTACACGTGTGGCCCCCTCTGCAGAAAGGAGACTGGCACTTTAAGCCTTTAAGGTAATTATTAGTTTAGCTTCAAAATCACATACACCCTGCCTAAAAGAAGAGTTTCAAGCTCACACTCAAAGCAAGAGAAGCTACATGGGGATCTTTGGAAGAGCAACTGGCCCTGAACAGAGCTGAAGGAAGATCTCTTTAAAAGCATCAGGTTTTGAGAAGATGAATAAACATTGGAAGCCAGCTGCTTGGGACTCACTCTGGGCTCTCTCCATGCCCTATAGTGCTTACCAGCCTCTGAGGCTGGAGCAAAGGCTGACACGTCTGGAGGGGATGCTGAAATCACAATGATTTTACTTCTGCAGAGAATCACAAAGCTGTGGCCATGGGGAAAACAAACATGGGAAGTCTGGAGAATAGAAAAAAAAAATCACAGAATTGGACCAGAAACCCCCCTTCTATTTTGTATTTTCCATGAACCACAAGCCTACATATTACTGATTTTATTTTTTGATATAGCCTCTCGATTGCATTATCTGCCATCTGCAGATTTCTGGTTGACCTTACAATTCCCACTCCTCCTGTCAAACCAAATCAAAGCCCAAACCCCAGTCCTTCCCCCAGAATGCCTGGGCTGGACAGATGTTTGGGATCTGAAGCCAGACCCACGGGCCACGGAGCCTGGCAGGCATTGGCAGGTCTCCTCAGCATGCAGGGCAACACGTGAGGAACAACAGGGCCCTCCCAGGGCTGGGCAAGAGGGAAGGTGTGTGGCAGAAAGACACAGTCTCCGTGACCCATGTGGGTGGATTTGGCTCCTTTCTTTGGAAATACTATCAACAGTGGCAGACACTCCATCTGTACGCTGCGAGCCAGGCTCCCAAACCACCCTCACACGTGCAACGTGGCTCTCTTGCCTTCTGCCAGCCAGAGGCTCCCACGGAGCAATTCACCAAGTACAAGGGGAGGACGGGAAGCAAAGGTGGCATTTGGGTCTTCAGTATGTGTATTGACTCTAGTCTATGGGGCAGCAACCTCCAAAAATACGGAGAAAGCAAGCTTCGGAGCTACTTTTTGCTCCATTCCCCACTGGTGGATGGTCTTGAAGGGATTTTGCCCCTTTGTACCAATGAACTGGAAAGTCTCCAGGAAATACCCCTGCACTACACAAGCAGTGTCCAGGTGCACAATATTCGGAGCAACATCTGGCAGGATGAAGGTCCCTAAGGCCCCTCTGATCCCCCAGCCAGGATGTGTCCTCACCTTGGTGATACAGCTAGTAACACATGTGCTGAAAAGCCCCATCAGTTCCACCCGTGGGAGACAGCAGTGATCACCTGGGACAGGTGAGCGCATCCTTGTGTATTTGCTTTCTTTCTGAAACTAGTCATTAGAGAGGGTGTCACTTGCTTTCAGCTGACAGCAAGCAAGGCGTTGTTACAGGAGGCGTCTTTGCATGTCAGAACTTTCTCACGGTCAGAAGTGCTCCTGGGCATGGGAAGGGTAGAGAAAGGAGTGGTGTCGCCCTCTGAATCTATGTCTCATGCATTGAGGAAACACTCACACAAGCCAGGAGGAACAGGAACTTTGCTGAGGTGATTGCATCAGGTCCTTTGCATCAGTAGCTCACCATCCCAGCCATTTCAGTACATCTTTCTCTACCCTGACCTGCTTCTCTGAAAATGAGGAGGACTTTCCTGTGGATTTCTCTGGCCCTGCTCCCTGCCTGCAGGACACCTTGTGCTCTGACTTCAACAAGCCTGCCAGGCTTTATGGTACTATGGGAGCTGGTCTGCCTCTAGGTATCTCTGACTGTTTCAAAGCAATGGTAGCACCTCACAGCTGAACTGGAGAGGACAACTCCGAGGGGCAAGTTACTGTTCTGTTTGGTGCCTCCACAACATGCAGCTGTCCCATTTAGGGTTACCCACAGACTCAGTCCTCCTCTAGTAGCTCTTCTTGTTGCTCTGCTGTGAATCCTGTGAAGTTGTCCCTCCATGGAGCCAACTCTTCTTTCCAAATCCTGCTGCATTGCTCCCAGGCCTTCCTCCCACCTTCCTTCAGCACAGCACACCTTTCTGGCTAGAATCCATCCGGTATCATGATTAGAAGGTTTGTTGATCCCCAGAATAACACCTGCACGTTCTTTAGCAAGCACTGAATTTAGTTCATGGCTGTTTTGCCCTATGTGTACTTTTATTGAGTCACACTGTGCTTGCTGACTCACAGGAAGCATTCCGGTGAAAAGTGGCAAGAATGGTAGGACGCAGGCTGGGTAGCCTCTCTCCCAATGGGAGGTGGATGAGGCTCATCTGTTTAGCTTAGAAAGAGACCTCATGACGCTACATGCATCCATATGGAAGGACGGTTTCTGACAGCAGAGCTTTCTGATTTATAGGCAAACGCAAAACAGGATCTAGAGGTTGGACATGGATACCAGATGAATGCAGGCTGCAAGCAAAGCGAAACTTTTCTAAATAAGGTTGCAGAGTACCTGGGGAGCATGGAGACCCCTCCATCATTTAACATCTCAAGCAAGTACTTGTCATGGAAGGGAGAAAGGCACACTATATATGAAATCTTCTCAGAAGCAACCCTGCCACGTGCTTCTAATGAATTCTTCATCCTTCCTTGTGTTCTGGTCAAACATTACTGTATTATGCTGATAGGTACCAGAGGCATGGTACCTTTGCTCTGAACCACTCCCAGAAGGGATGAGGCACTTGCAATTGCGAGTCAGGGGGCACTAACACTACAGTCCCCCTCCACACAGGCATCACAATTTATCAGAAGTGAAGAAGAAAGTCACCTCTATCCATTCACATGTACAGAATGCACTGGCAGACATCCCATGGGTATGTCCAGGGCACTCCAAACAGGAAAGGCCAGTCTGGTGCTACTAATCTCCGCACAGTACTGGATCTGGGACTCTAACACTGCGATGGCTCTTTCTGACAGGGTTTTGGCAAGACGGGACAGCCTGCACCAGAATGAAGGCTGGAGCCAAGACCAGATAAAGCAGGTGGAGTGATTTATCGTGCTGGAATAGCTATTTTGTATTTCCCAGTTCAGCCCTTTTGCATGGCTTCCAGGTATTCACCCTGGGGGTGTGTCTGAAAGTCCCCTATGCCTGCAGAATATCTATGCAGCTTTAAGCAGGCCCTTAATCAAAACATCAGAAGCAAAGCAGATGCAATTTCTCTAGCCAACTGTGTTAGACCCTGAGGCCTCTGGAAAACTATAGCAAGGTCCCCACAGCTTCTGGGATGAACAAGGGCCATGTTAGTGGCGCTGAAGGGATGACAGCCAGCTGTGAGTTTTGCTGGCTGCACGTGTGTTTACCCCGTTCATTCACATCTCACATGTAGGGAGCTGTGGATTCAATTAGAAAATAATACCCATTTGCAGCTGATTGCCTGAGACATCAGCTTTAATAGCAGCTGGAGAGAGTTAGACGCATGAATTGGTTCTGAGCTGCACTTCCTAGTTATTATGCTTCTAATTACGGCAAACCTGTTATTTGTCAACAATGTTTTATCAAAGGTGGGGAGACATGACACTCATCTGTTGGGAGGTGTCTCAGACTTTCTATTAGGTATTACACAAGATGGAGTCTGCCATATATCTGCTTGCCTTTCAAAGAAGCATCTCAGCTTTTTCTGTGGCAATGAGGATGTGTAGAGAGCCTAGGAACAGTTGGTCTGGCAGCTTGGCAGCATACCTGTTTCTCTTCTGATACGCAGGGGGTCACACATGCTCCAGCATATTTTTCACTCCATCTGGACCAAATCTGTGAGAAGATCTGTTCTAGAAGCCATTAAAATTTTCATTCCAATCAGGGTAGCAGACAGCTGGGAAATGGTCTAGAGCCTAGGACAAAACTTTGCTAAGAGGTTATGTGCTTGTAAAGACAGAGCGAATGGTACTTCTTGTTCCTGCTGCAGCAATTCAACAAGGGTTGGTCAGTGGATCTTGCTAGCTTGGTCTTGAGGACCCCCTAAGGCACAACTTTTCCTGATGAAACTCGGTTCAGAGAAGCAGCACTTATCCATTATACAAGAGTGTGATACGCTCTGCTTGGCTTGATGTAGAACATAGAGCAGGAGCACTCAGGCTGTCTGATCCAGCCTCCTGCAGTCAGAGGCAACCATTGAGTAGTCATTCAGCCCTGATAGGGACACAGGGTTGCACTCTGTGAGCTATAGAGCAACTCTAATGCTCTTAAGCAAGCTGAAGATTCTCTACCAAAAAAACCTACCCCAAAAGCAACAAAAATTCCTACTTTAGGAAGACAGGAAGAGAGCTGAAGGTTATTGCCATTGTCCTTGGTGCCTGCAAGGGAGAGGAACTTGGTAAGTGAAATTTCCATGTGTGCCTAGTAAATAGATCACATCCCTGTAACAGAAGGCAAAACAACAACTAACCCAACCCTGCTTTTGCTAGCCGATTTGACTTGAAATTCCTTCCTGAGTCCAGATTTGATGGTCTGTTTAACAAGACACACCAACCAGGCACCTGGAAAGCTTGCTAGCATCCATGGATGCAGCATCATCCTCCATACTTAGCTGTGGTCATCTCCAAAGTTCAAGCAAGGTGTGTTTCACATCTTTCTTTCAAGCACTAGGTCTGCTTGCCTTTTTCACGTGGCAGTCCTAGTTGTGGCCACTGCCTCAGGCACTGACAAAGTCTACATCAGGATGTGAAAAGACAATTCCTTTTGGAGTGTCCTTGGTAGGTACCCCTCATTGACTTCATGACGAACCAATATTTTGCTTTTGCAGAGGGATACGAACAAGCCCACTTGGTGATATTAGCCTCTATTCAGGACAAAAAGAGACCAAAGATCCCAGAGAACTGGATCTTCAAAACAGCAGCACTGACTCTTCCCAGAGAGCTCTTCCATGGAGAACAAAAAACAGCCATCCTGTGAAAATCACAGGAACCAGTTCTGGGCAGGGCAGAGGCATAATAAACAACTTTCACCTTCCTGTGACCCTACTGCACATCACTGTAGCCCATGTGCAATATGTTAAGGATATATAGTAATCCCACAAAGAACAGGTGACTATAAAACTACAAGACACCAAAAGGCATGTAGTTAAACCATAAGCTTAAGTGTTAACATTTAATGAGGTCTGATGGTATTTCCTGCAACCTCTGAAACCCCGAGGCCCCAGGATCCTGTGGCTCTGAGAAAATCTCAGCATTTTATTTAAAATCTCTCCAGAAGATAGAAATTTCTTTCCCACTTTGTGGAAGAAGTTGAGTTTGTTCTAAAGGAATTTATTACCTCTTTTAGATCTTATGAGTTTTTAGGGGGTAGCAATACATAAACCATCTTGTTCACCAGCTGGATTTGTGAGACTGAGCATACTCTCTCCGATTTCAAGGATGACACCAAACCGGGGGGAGCAGCTGATATGCTGGCAGGCAGGCAGGGCTGTGATTCAGGGGGACTGCGATGGGCTGGGGTACTGTGCCAGCAGGAATCTTATGAAGTTAACCAAGGCAAGGGCAGACTCCTGCACCTGGGATGAAGTGACCCCTCACACCAGGACAGGCTGGGGGCTGGCTGACTGGGAAGCAGCTCTGCAGAAAAGGGCCTGAGGGTCCTGGTGGACAAGAAGTTGAACATGCGTCAGCAGTGTGCCTTCACAACGATGAAGCCCAACTGCATCTCAGTTAACATTAGCAAAAAAGCACAGGCAGCAGAATGACAGAAATTATTATTCCTCTCTGCTGCACACTGATGAGGCTGCATCTGAAGGGCTGTGTCCAGTTTTGAGTCCCTTCAGTGCAAGAGAGGTATCAACAAACTGGAGCAAGTCCAGCAGAGTCCATCAGGATGGTCAAGGCCTGGAGCACACGGCATGTGGGGAGAGAAGCTGAAGGACTTGTCCTTGTTAAGTATGGAGAAGAGTCTGACTCTGTGATCACTCCCTGTGATCCCCCATTCAGCAGAGGCAGATAGCAGCTAGATTCCCCCCCTACACACACCACTACATACCCAGCTCCCTCAGCATCTCCTTGTACATCATGTGCTTCTCCTCATATCCCAGCTGACTGCATCTGCCCTGCTTGTGAGAGCTACCAGCACTGCAGTTTGTGAATGTCACCACAGAGCAAAGAGCTGGGAGCTAGGGGATGAGGGGAAGAGGAACAAATTAAATCATCAATGAAGCACTGATGGCAGTCTTTGCACCAGGATCCCTGTGCTTTGCAGAAGCTGAAGGCTATGACTAGAAGAGGCAGAGAACCCATGCTGATTCCCCCAGCCCCATCACTGACATGCACCCATATGAGTTGCCTCTCAGAAGAGGGTGAGGTTTTTTCACTGTACTTCAGGCACACCATGAGCTATGAGCAATCATTTGGAGTGGATGGCTGTTCTGCAATCCACTGCCTACTCTGGGGGATTAGCATATCTAATGAGTCTCCTAGCCTCTTCTAATTGTTGCCCCTATACAATTACTGAAAAACCTACCTCAGCATGACCCAATATTCTCTCCCCACACTTGCTAATTGCCACAGGTCCTTACTCTTGTGCACGTGGCTATAGCTACTGGGAGATGTTCTCTTGCTCAGATAAAAATTGTAACACAGGCATTTAAACTGGGTGGCTTTGTTTATTCATTCAGCTAGAAAAAAATAGCTGGGGAAAGAGCCAGCTGAGCTCACAGCATGAGATGAGGTGAGGCACTAACATTTGGTTTAGGTCTACGCCATGCAGTAGAATCCAGCAGACATGTTCCCAGTGAGGGGTCCCAAAGGGAAGCACTCCTAACCTATCTGTGGTCTAAGAAATGGCCGATTTTGGGATACTGAGCGTGGACTGGCTCCAGAGAAAGCAACAAAATAGTAGGTGTTAAGGTCCTCTGAATGGACCTAAGAGATGGCTGAGTGAGTCTACTTGTGGTTGACAGCATTGACGTGACTGAGAGAAGCTGGAATAAGTCCTTGAGGTCCAACACAGCTACTCCAGTCATGGGTATCTCTATTAAGAATTGTTGGCCACAGCTCATTTGTATTCTTTTTTGCCTACTGAACCCCCTCCCCAAATTCCTTATGTCCCGTGACACGGCTCTGGACAGTTGCTCTCCAAGTGAGAAATCACCTGACAATCTTCTGTTTTCTCATATCTTCTTTCCAGCATCCTCACATGTTTCTGCACCCCTAGTGCTGAGTTAAGGGATTGAAATGGGCATAAGGTTCCTTGGTTTATACATTTAATTTTACCAAAGACTGTGATGAGAAAGGACAAGGACTGTAAACTCCCCCAGTACCAACAGGTTTGCTGTTGGGGTGAGACAAGTCCCTGAACAGAGGGAAGAAGTTTACAGACACCACTTCCTACAATGCCCCCTTCTCACCACTAGTTATGTTGGCACCAAGCAGCGACCTTAGATTGCAGACCCCTGACGCCAGGTAGAATGATCCCTTCTCCTAGATCTGCATTGTGGGGTTTATGTGAAACTGAAGCCACCTCCTTTCTTTCTCTCTCTTTTTTTGTTTCATTTTCATTCAGGCTTTCAAAGGAAAAACAAGCAGTAGACTCAGGTGTACCACCAGGTACCAGAGATATTTGTAGTACACTGTCCCAGAATCTTGCTCAGACTCATCCAAAAATTTCCTTCTGCTCCCCTAACAATTTGGATACCAATCAGATTCAGTAGTACATATATGTTCAGATGCACATATGCTTCAGATACAAAGAGGAAACAACCAAAAGGTGCCTGTAAGAGGAATCACCACATCCCCATTGCACATGTATCTTAATCTGCCTTCTTTCTACTTCAAAGGATTGGCACCTTTCACACAACAGACCACGAGCTCGCAAAGTGCTGCGCCTTGAAAGGTAGGGTGAAGAATACCCATTTATGAACTGTGTGAACCATGCAGAAAACTTTAGTGCATGCTGGCCACCCATACATGTCAGCAATGACTGTTCGAATTACACCTTGAAGAGAAAGTAGTGCCACAGAGTATGACTCCTACAATGCACAGGCTTCATCTAAACATAGTAATTAAGGTATTGTGCAACCACTCTGCTACTTAAGTGTCTGTAATAATTATGCCCCAGGAAAGTAAGCCCAACACATGTTCACAACCATCCCCTAGCATATGGGTTGTTTACACATTCAAGTTCCCGTCCCATCTTCTTGGCAGCTTAGGAAAAGCGTTTAAAAATATGAGGCCACATTGCTGAAATGGCCCTCTGTCAATGCCATTCAATTCAAAGGCTTTTGAAAATCATCCTTGAAAGGAAACTGGGTGGTAGGTTCAGGGTTCAGACATGAGCTTCTGTACTCGTACCTTCAAATAACAGCCACCATTCTACACACACCAGTGTCACCAGCTGGTGTTCTAGCCCAAGTCTTGTGCTCATGTTCCCCCACTGACTGTCACACTTGCACTCTGAAGTGAGAAGTCCTGTGGATCTGTCTTGCAGACTCCAGGATCCCACCATGAGTCAAGTCTGGAAAAGACGGAAAAGTTCTGCCTTCCCATGAGAAGGCTCAGGCATTGGAAGAGGGCAGCTAAGAGGATACAGAGAACTGGGATTTTACTTGAGCCCTGCTGTGTGCTAGCAGAACAGCCACAACTAGCTCAAATCAGTTGCGACTGTCAACTGAAGTCTGCTCAGGTAGCTGGTCAGGGTTTGGCTGAATCCATGTGACACTGATAGCCTGGAAACTGACAGCTGATGCCAGCAAGCCCGATTTCTTTCTTGTTTTAAGCCTGTGGTTACTAAGGTCCTCCCTTTACCACCTCTTTTTCCTGTTTGTGATTTTGAGGTCCAAGACCAACAATTGTAACATAAAAACACATCCAAAAAGCTCACAGTATGGCACCAAAAATACAGAAGCCCCCAAATGACAATTACAGCTGAGGCCCTAATGCTGATCCTTAAATATCCTGCTTTCCTTCACACATGGACTATTTCATTTGCATTTCTTATGAATCTTTTCCCTTCCCTTTTTAAGACTGTTTCACATAACTGGATTTACGCAGTGGTATCAGCAGGGCAAAAGCCAAACACATGTAACATAGTCTGTACCGTTCAAGTAACCAGGGAGACGAGGAATGGGGCTTGTTGAATTCTTTCTGGCATAATTTCACTGATTTACTGCTTGTGAATTACCTACAAATCTATTTTTTCTCCAGCCCAATATCTGCCAGATGTGTATCAGCCAGTGGACCCTCAACTTCATCTGAGTGCCAGTGCATTTGTTATTTAGGCTGTATGACTGGTCACTGAAGACACCCATCATTTCTTCCAGCTCACTGCATAATAAGAAACCACAAATAAGACCAGTTCCTGCTGAAACATCCTGAGCTTGCCCACAGACCTGAGGTTCTTCAAATCAGACAGCCTCTCTCCAGGGGATACTTGGCAAGTTATGATCAAACTTCTGCAAGCTGAACACCAAGTATTTTGAATTTCCACAGCAGTAATGCCATGAGCCTGAGCCACATGAATGTATAGCAGCAGGAGGAAACCCTTCCTGGAGAAGTGGACTCTGAACAGATGGTAAGGAGATGAACCCATGTCATGCCAAAAAATGCTCCAGTTGTTTGGAAGAACATGTCTTTTCCTGGGCTAATATTTTGTATAGGTTTGGGCTTAACAGGGAAGTCTGGAGATCAAAGGGATGTTTATGCTTAGCTGTCCCTATTTATGTCAAGTCTGGATTTTCACATTCTTGTCACCGTTGTTATCGTATATAAAATAGGAAAGGAAGATTGACATCGTGATTTTCTCTGCACATCGCTGCTCTTTACCACATCAAGGGCAAGCCAGAAAACAGACATTGCAATATTGCATTGATTTGGCGGATATGGAAACAACTCAAGGTCCCTGGGACTCCATGATGGCTGCCACCACTCTCTTTGCTTGCTGCATGCTCCATGCCGTGTGCTGCCTAGAAAGCAAGATGGACTGGCCATACAGAGAGGATGCAAAATGTCCCAGACAAATCCAGATAAACTACCAAATTTGGGAATGCCTCATGGAGCCCAGCCCACATTCCAGGCCTTGTTGAGGTGCACTCCTCTTGACTCATAGCACAAAGTTGACAAACTACCCACAAAGGCCTCTGAATTCTCTCTGTAATTAATTAGCCACAGGAAAACCTCAGAGAAGAGAGAAGGGAGCAATTTAACACAGCTCTCAGAATGACACAGGATGCTGAAATGCTGAAGAGTTAAACCTGTCCCTTCTCACCCACCTGCCCCTTAAGAAGGCGTCCCAGAGGCCATCCCTCTGAAGGGGAAGGTCCCAGCTCCAGGACAGATGGTGATTTTGGGGTTAGTTTTCTGAGTCACAAGCCTGGCTTCCTTCCACCTTGCAGGTTTTATTCAACAGACAACAAAAACAAGCAGTATTACTCAATGGAAAGCTTCCCATCAACTTCCATGGCAATTGAAAGAGGCCTCATTCTGTTGCTGATCTTCCTGAGATGCCACTCCTGAGACATGTTCTGTCCCTTTGCTGCCCCAAACACCTTCTGATGTCTTAAGATCCAGATCTAGACAATAGCATGCCTTGTGTGCAAGACTCCCTCCTTCTTCCCCCTGCCTCCATCCCATGGCTTTATTCATGATACTAGTTTGGGACATGACAGGAGAGCTTTTCTCATACAACTCTGTGTCCACAGTCATCTTTGGTCACATCATCCTATTTGGTTGGTATTCCCCCCAAATACATCTGCTTAAAGGGTTTGAGAATAATTTAAGTCTGCTGAGTGAAGAGGAACTTCCACTATGAGGGGAATTCCTCCTCTCCCCTCCAGCCTACATCTCTAGTGAGTCCACCTCATTCTGGGCTTGCATTTGTAACCATCTGTGACATTTAAGAAAAAGCTGAATGAATTCATCATCACAACATGGTGTGCAGCAAAGAGCTCATAATTTCCAAGTAATTTACTTAAATCACTATAGAATAAGTGAATTGAACTAAATTACAATGGGGAGAAGGGAGAAAATGGCCTTGTTGTCTTCAATTTCAATACTCCACCTAAGTGCCAAATTTACTACCTCATTACATCTTCTGATGTGTTCAGGAAACAGGAAGAAGAGGGACATGCGTGTGCTTTAAACCACTTATCTAATCAAACCTTCTGCTAATTTTGCAGTGGGAAGGTTGGGAAATAAAAGGTATATTTTTCTCTCCCAAATATGTACTGCTACAATGGCATCTGGTGTACTTTTTCCCCCTGCCCTAGCCCATCCTACTGTCACCTCAGTGTAAGCTGCTTCTCCATGGGTGCATAAGTCATGATTCAGCACATTGCCCTGCTATGATGTCCAGTTCGGCCAGATATTGGTCTGTGCGTTGGCTGCTCTGTGAAATCAGCCTCTAGAAGAAAAGGCATCAGAACAGTCAAAGCCCAGCAGTGGCCTTGCTGTCTGGGCTGTGAATGTAAAATTTCAAAGCCATGGCTCAGGTGCGGAAGTGGGGAACTGCAGCCAACCTGCTGCAGAACAAGTAGCATCAGGCCTAAGAAGACAGGGTCTTCACCCTGGGTGGTTTCTTCTAGGTTTCCTGTGCAAAGCCCCTGCTTGCAGGCCCTAACACCTCTGTTTGACCCCTCTGTCTGACTCGAGCCACTCTGATTCTTCTACTGTCCTGACAAACAACAGCTGTGCGGACACACAGCAGGTTTAAAATTGGTGGACTATTCCAGACCCTTGCCAACATATTGCTCCTAGCCAGCCTAGTCTCAAGTGCCTTTCTACAGGCTTTTGCAATTGTGTAGCTCAGTTTAAAGGTCGAAACTGGAGGGCACATTTGCTTGTTGAGGGCTGCTGGGCTGCTCTCCCAGAGCCCTCTTGTGGCAATGAAGGAGAGCCAAGAAAAGGCCCTGCCTCCCTGAAAGACAAGAGGATTTTGGGAGGTGCCCTGGGTGGGTTTTGCCATCCCCTGATGATGGCACACCAAGACTGAACTCAGAGCTGACCTGAGCAGACACATCTCCACTTGGCTGGAGCAGAAATGTTTACACCACAGATTGGCTGATGCAAAACCCGAAACAGTTTTCTGTTCTGAATATTGGTTGCTGTCCTTCTCTCGGTTTGCCAGGGAAGAAGTTCTAGCTGATGCTGCCAATGTCTTTTTCATGGCTTCACATTAGAAAAGGAGATGCAATGCAGTAATTTTGAATGGGTTAGGACCTTAAAGAGGCTCATAAATTTTAACAGAAATGCCTCATCTGCTAAATCTGGATTGGGTGCATTTCCAGGTTGGCCTGCGTGTGACCACAGCCAACCAGGACTCAAAGTTTATTTCAGCCAGAGATTAACCTAAACTTCACCCCAGATTTTTCACCCAGAGCCTACCTGACCATATCTCAGGTAAAAAACAGACCCAAGACACATCAAATCATATGGCTCCTGGAGCTGGTATCAGAGTAACATCAAACAGTGTGACAGGTGATGTCACTGATATCATCCTACTGCTCCTGCACCATGCCTAAGAGCCTCTCAGGTCTGATTCTCAAGGAAAGCGTCAATTCATTCACTCCAAAACACAGGTCTGCATCTTGCTCTTCTGATGCTTATACAAAGGAGGTGGTGGGTTTTTTTAATGTTTCTTACTGCCATCAAAAGAAGCAAATTCTTCATGGCCAGGCAAATAAACCAGAAGGTAGTGGGCTTGCAATGCATCTTTTGCCCCAAATGCAAAATGTCAGAGTGTTACAGCAATTCCTGCTCCATCTCATTATTATATCTACGCAACACCAACCAAGAAAAACATCTTCTTTATAACAGTGATCCAGAAAAAAATATATGTGATCAAAAATACCCTTGCAGCTGAAGCACCACAAAACTGTCCTTTTCCTATACACAATAGTTTGATCTGCCAGGAAAGGTGCACACAGCACAAGCTGGTATCCTTGCTCTAGGTTCTGAAGAGAGAAGGGAGCATTTTTGTTAGTTAGCATGAAGTTTTGCATAGGATAGAAATTCCTGCAGGAAGACCAGAATCTTCAGCTGGAGTACTTCCTTCAAAAGGACTGTTTGGTTTTGATTCAAGAAGTCCACAGGACAGTGTCCTTCAAACTGTATCGGTGTGCTGTTCATGTGACTAATTAAATATTCATGCTGTTAAAGATGCAGGTTTGCATTTATTTGTATTATGCAAATTATTTACTTCATAGCATTTCATGTGATTTTATTTCACAGGATTGGAGAGATGTGATGACTTCCTTAGTTTACTTAGTCCAACCTCTGTTAGGGAAAGAAATCTCATCATCATCTGATCTTGGGAGGAGGGAAATTTTATATTTAATGGAGACAAGAGGACAAATTTTCCAGGCTTCTTCCTGAATGACAGTTTCTTTTTCTTTTGTGTCTTCAGGAACACTAGCTAGAAGACAGACAACAATGCTGTTAGTGCACCTCTGAGCCCTGCCTTGATTTTTACACTGACAGCTCACATTTGGTCTGTGTTCCTCTACAACCCGCAGATGCTTTTCTGAAGTACTGCTCAGACAGTTAGTTTCCATTCATTAAAAAATCATAGATCATACTCTCACAAGGTCTTTAATTCCATCCAGCTAGCTTGGCATTGGGAATTTGACTTCGCCTTCTGAACTGCAAAGTGCTACACCTGTCTTTTATCAAATTTTATCTCATGGATTTCAGACCTCCTCTCCAGTTTGATAGATTGGGCTGAACTTCTAATCCTTGCTGTCAAAGTTCTTGTGATCTGGCCCAACAAATTAAATAGCATGCCCCTTGGTCCTTTGTCCAAATTATTAACAGAAGTTTGAAGTGGCAACTAGACTGCCATGCCTCCCTTGAAGGTGGATCTGTAAAGCCCTTCCAGTTTGGCAGTTACCAGCAAACTGCTGGTACCTACTCTTTTTCTTCTTTTTTTAATAAGGATGCATATAGAAGGGATGTCCTATGAGGAGCAGCTAAGGACCTTGGGCTTGTCTAGTTTGGAGAAAAGGAGGCTGAGGGGCAACTTCATTGCTCTCTACAGCTTCCTGAGGAAGGGGAGAGGGAGGTGCTGAGCTCTTCTCCCTGGTATCCAGTGACAGGACGCATGGGAATGGCTCAAAGCTGCACCAGGGGAGGTTTAGACTTGACATTAGGAAGCATTTCTTTACCAAGAGGGTGGTCAAACACTGGAACAGGCTTCTTAGAGAGGTGGTTGATGCCCCATGCCCGTCACTGTTTAAGAGGCATTTGGACAATGCCCTTAACAACATGCTTTAAGTTGGTCAGCCCTGAATTGGTCAGGCAGTTGGACTAGATGGTCGTAGTAGGTCCCTTCCGACTGAACTATTCTACTCCTATCCTATCCTGTCCTGTCCTGTCCTGCATTTTTAACAAGAGTCTAACCTGTGCTATAATTCCTGACTTGGCCCTGAGACTGTCACCTGGAGCAACCTCAAAACATCTTCTGTCAAGGCGTATCACACTTATGACCTGCCCTGATTTCAAGGCCAGCTGACCTACCATAGCAGAAAATTACATTAACTTGATATATTCTCCTCTTGACAAATCCAAACCAGCCATAAATGTATTGGCAGCACTGAAGTGTTTCCACTGAATTTTGGTTTCGTGCAACATTTGCTGTCAGTGGTTCTTATTAATCAGGTTGCTTTTCAATAAATGCTCTGGTGGAAGCACAGGTTTTGATTTTGACCATGTACAGTTTATAGGTGCATTAAATGGTAGGACAGAGCCAGAGAAAAACAGACCTATGCATTTTGGTCACCCATATGATGTCCACTCGTTCTTGGTCCCCATCCCAGAGGCCACCAGCAAGGATGTCCCTACAGCCAAGTGTGCAGCTCCCTTTTACAACATCTGTGGCCACTACAGGCCAGCAATGAGCACAGTGCTTCCCATCACAACATTCTTTAACCTCACATCAAAACCCACAAAAAAATATGTAATCTTGGGTATTTTCTTGTGCTGCACCATTTAAAGGCAAAAAGCCTTTTCTTTCCCATTACAAATGGAAATAATTCCTACGTTTCCATCTATTAGTGAGTGATACCACCCTGATAATGCACAAAACCACTCCAAGACAGAGGCATCAATTGCACTGAGAAGCAATTCTCAGAAAATAAAATAAAAAAGTGTTTTCCATTTTTATGATATTAATTAAAGCGTGGGGGGAAGTGGTTTCTAGTCCCATTCTGTGAACTATCCTTTTCCTTTTTCTGCTAGATTCAGGGAGCTTTGGGAAGCTGTTGGCATGCAGATAATTAAAAAGAAAGTAATTGCAACTTGATTGAATCTGATGCCCAAGTCTCAGAAAGAAGGAAGAAGCCGTAATGCACAGGGAGCTACCTGAACACTACCCTTGTCTTCTGCTGCTTAGAGCTTTCCCAGATGTTGGGTTGCCATTTTTCCTGCCAGGTACCCACCTATTTTGAAATCTTCATGACAACTGGCTCAGCTGTTTGCAAGAACAAAGCCAAAGACAAATCAAGCCACTGGCCAGTGTTATATCACTCCAGACTCTCTTCTGAAAATTTCAGCTACCAACAAGTTTATACTTTCATCCACATAATCTGCATCTGCCCCAGCTCACAGTGTTGCTCAAGACAGGGGAAGGTGTGCCAGCCAACCCTACATGGAGACTAGAAGAAGAAAGGTCTTTCTGAGCACTTGAGCACTGAGGTGTCCCAGCAGTTTATACATCCACTGAGTTTTGGAATTTTTTTTACCACCTTTAGAGAAACTGCAAATTGCAGCACAAACCTTGTAAGTTTTTAATTTGTTTTTTAGCTGGGGCAAACGACAGATTTTTCCCCAGCCTTGCTTTTAGAAATGGCTGAGCTTGTTTGACTGAAAAAAGTTCAGCCCAAGGCAGAGGGTGACACAGAGAATTTTACTTCTGACTAAGTTAGACGCAAGCAAAATAGGTTCTTATGAGAAGCATCAGGCAATCACAGTAAGAACCAGTGCAGCCTATAATACAGCTGTAATACAATCAATTCCCATATAGTTTGTTCTTCCAGAGTGATTGCTGGGCCATTATCTTGTCAGGCCACTGGTAAGTCAGAATAAAAGCCCACATCTAGCTGGAGCAACTTTTAGCATATAAACAAAAGAAATCAGCATAGGGTTGTGCCATACCATCTGACCTGGAGAGGAGCCACAACACACAAAATACAGACAGCAAGGACTTGTGCTCCGAAAGCTGTCTCAGTCCTGTCTCTCCACAGGGATGTGGTAGTTCTTCTCTGACCAGCATTACACTGTGAAAGAAGGAGGTCTGTTCCAACTCTGTGGCCTTCAGCTAGTCTCTAAACCACTTGCCTGGTGTTATTTGATGCTCTGACTCAAATCCCTTGCATGCCTGATATGGGACATGGCCTTGAGTAGGAGCCTCCTGCTTCCCAGCAGAGTCTCATGCCTCCCTCCTGAGCTGTTTCCATTCAGAGTAATGTTGGGCTGGGTTTGGTGAAACGCAGCCTCAGCCAGGAGCCCAATGCACAGAAACTTAGGCAACAACCCAGGCTGGGGTTTAGTTATTGGAATTTCTTTTTAAACAACAGGACTTCCAAAAATACCCACTTCAAAAAACCATTTAGTTGTATTGGAGCTAAAATACCTCCACAATCTCTTCTGGACATACTTGTGCCAGAAAGCTAAGTATCTGTTGGACTAGCTGCCATCTTTTCAGCTTAGCCACTAACACCTTCCTTCTTCTGCATGCTGATACAGTCCTTATTAGGAAAAATTTGGGGGGTGGGGCATGAATTTTCTCCGGCACTTGGGATTAAATCCTCACTGCCAGGCTGGGATCACCTCCACACCACTCTGCATCATCACCTTTTTTTTTTCTTGAAGTGACAGCTCTGCATTGCTGCCTCCACGGGCAGCTGGGAGGGGCGAGGGGATCTCAAGCAGAGGTCACTGAGGAAGGGGTTTGCAGCACACAAAGACGTTCATGAGCAGATTAGAGCGGCTTTTACACAGAGGCCCGGTCACAGAGACAGTGACTGATCGCGCCCTGGCTACAGAGGGCTGCATGGCCGGGAGAAGGACCTGTCCTCGTAGGGGACTCTGGATTCAGAGTGAGCCCTGTGGGGTGGGAGATGCTGAAAGGGTTTCTGGTGCTGCTCCCTAAAAAGCCCTTTATCATGACGTCAGTGTTCCTGTGGCAATGGGAAGACTGAGTCATCACAGTGGTAAGAGGAGTGGAGTTGGCATCGAACACTTCCCCATATAAGTCACTGCTTATATGAAGTATCCCAGCTCATACCTATGACTTCCACAGCCTTGTCATGCACTTGAGGTGATCAGAAGGGTTTCAGCTCTTGCCACCAACTTTTAGGGTTATTTTGTCTTTCATATTTCAGAAAAAAACTCTTTTTGGGGCTGTTGGTATCTTTTTTCTTTGAAAAGATATATTTTTTCCAGTTGTTTGTTCCCACTTTTTCCAAAATGGCAATTTAGTGAGAAGGAATTTAAAAGGCAGTCCAACTCTCAGTGACCGAGGTTGGCTGCATGAGCCCCACACTGCATTTGGAGTTCATGGCAGACACTGCTCTCCTCACAGGACCACAGAACATGTAGGCACCATAGGGACATTCTCTGTTTACTCTGTGCACAATGTGGGCAAGATCCAATCCACTTTACTTGGGAAACAGTTGCTGAAAGTGTGTCTTCCATCTCTGCCAGCAGGTGCCCAGTGTCCCATCTGCTCATGGAGCTCAGTCTGTCTTCAGATGCACTACTTTTTCATCACCTGCTCTTTCATCATTGCCATTTCCATCAGCAATTTCCAGTCTTCCCGGGGGAGCTATTGGATCTGTTTGCCATCTGTCCTTCTCCTTCCCCTGAGAACACTTGGACAACATTTCATTTAGTGTTGTTGTTTTTTTAAGTCAGTTCAACAACTTTTGATAATAAATCGGTCTTGATATCCCTCGGAGGCACTTCCATCTCCTTTGGTGACCTCTTACTCTTTCTGTGCATTACAATGGTTTAATGTTCGCCTGCCCTCTTGCCATTTCATCAGTCCACGTTTGACGACAGAACAACCCCTGAGTCATGATCCTATTACTTTTCTGGAGAGTGCTTACTACTACCCGAGATTATTTTTTCCTCTAGCATCTTAGCATTACTCTTTTCTTGTTTGCCTTCTTTTGTGTGTGTGTTCTCCATTTCCTTCCTTGATTTTCACTCCACATCTTTACTTCTGGCACTCCTCTTTCTTTTGCCCTTGAAAAACAAAGATAATAAAACCTACAACAGGTTTTTAGATAAGGGTTTTTTTCCTAATTAACTTTTTATTGGTTTTCTTTGAGAGAATAAAAAGGATTTGTGTATACCCAACACAGAAAGGGACAAATACGGATAAAACCAAATATTCACCTAGGTTAAATAATTGGAAGAGGTGGACAAGATTATATTTAAGGCAATGCACAGAGAAGGAGAGAAGAACAGCAAATGAAAGCAAAATCTGGGAGTGCTTTCACTTAGCCAACTTCTACAGACAAAAATAAAGTAAAATTAAGTGCTTCTAATCTGATAAAAATACAGAATTGGGCAAATGTACCACTTCATCTAAGACTGGATTTTGCCTCTGTCTTTTCCATGTTGGGATTGACAGAATTTTCAGATTTCCTTTAAAATATTATTTAAAAAAAAAAAAAGACAGCTGAGATTTCCTCCATCAGATGACTGTGAAAGCTGAAGCTTGAAGAAAGACTTCAAACACGAAGCTCGGGTGCATACTGCAAGAGGTGCCAATGCTGGAATTTGCTTTACAGCAGCAGTGTTACTTCATCTCCTAAACCAAGATTTTCCTCTGAAACTTCCAGACTGCATTCTTGGTTACTAGACAAGAAAATGCAAAGTGCTGAGGGAAATACCAAAAGGAAGCCTATGGAGGAGTTCAACTGATTATTCACAGGAAGCACTTCTGAACTGTCTGCTCAGCTTCCATGGTTTCTTTGGGTAACACCAAAGAGAGATGTCTCCTCCTTCTATGTCCTATCTCTTTTTATTCTTTCTTCTTTTGTCACCAGTGCTTCTTGGAGCAGTGAGGGACTCTCCCCAGACCGGTACTGCCAGAGTGCGGAGCCTTATCCACCATGGTCCTCTGCTACCATTCCTTCTCTCCCAAGTGATTTGTTCTTGGTACCAGGACACGGTTTGTGGTCTGCTTGATGTTTAAGTGCTTTGAAGCAAGAAGTCACAACAGACTCCTAAAAACATTTAGATTGCTGGATGCAAAAACCATACCTTGGATGCTGTTGCTTCATTTGCAGAGGGGCTGTTGGGCTCCCATCACCCAAGTGTGCCAATTTAACGCACCAAGGAAGTCATACCAGTGATATTGCAGGAGACAGCTATTCCTGATGATCCAGGGAGCTCTAAAGTGGTGCTTGATAGCCTGTGGCTCTTCTGTGCTTCATATACTCAAGACGTAAGTTGCGGTCTAGCCACGGTATGAGCTATGGCTTTTGCTGAACTTGGCCTGCAGGTTATTTCTACAGTCGTGTCCTTTCTAGCAGGCAGTCTGAGAGAGAAATGCACCATCAGTAGAGGGACTTCTGAAACTGGGGTGGTCTCCACTCTGCTACCTCTTACAGAGAAGCCCTGACTCTGAAATGTGAAGGACACATCTCCTCTTACCTTCCCAGCACTACTATCATCCAGGCAGCAGTATACAAACGTGAACTAGTCTCTTGAGATTCCTAAACTTGTCCTGGCTCCCAGACTGAGCCCTTCCTTCTTCCACTGTCTTTTCTCCAGAGGCCTGCTCCTGGCTTTTTTATGCAGCTGGTGAGAGCTATGTGGCTTGAGTCTCTGCAGGGCTCTGATGACCATGTTCCACACCCCACTGTCTCCATTGAGACCTGACGTCTCCTCAACTAGCAAGCAAAACTTAGGCAGGCTGCCCTTCCAAAGAGGACAGCCAGCTCTCCCATCCTACCACATCAACAGAGCCAAAACTGTTACCCAGATATCACATTTCAGTAGGGAATCACAATTGTACCTTGCATTTTTTGTTTGGGGTTGTGAGGGGTTCTTTTACAGGGAGAGGGAATACATGCTCTAATTGTGTATTAGCGTTCAAGCGCCAAGCTGGTGAACGCCTTCTGGCTCAGGTGAGTGACAGAGAGAAATTCTGACTCATTTGCAACAAGGAAGGAGCGGAGTATACTGTGTGCTCAGAATTAGGGGCAGCAGGCAAGATTATAGCTGGAAAGGCTGCCTGCTGAGAGCACAGTGTATTTAGAAGCATCTAAAATTATTTGTGTGACTCAATACTGTTTTCCTAACACTGAGAGCAGCATGTGGTAACTCTCCCCCTTAGGATGCTCTTTTTATCCTCCTTGATTTTTTTTACTTGTGGATGAGAAGGGGGAAGAAAAATGAAGAAGAGGGAGCATTTCTCTGCTGTTTAATCAAAAACAAACACTTTGCACTTCTGCAGCAATTCAAGGTATTTTGCAGATGAGCTTGGAGGTGTTGGACTTGGACCTGGGTCGGTATCACATGGTATCTGCTGTTGTACACAAGAGCAAAGTTGTGTGGTTATCTCTCAGTGGTTCAGATTGAGCTGAAGGGTTTGTTTGTCCTGGAACAAAGTCTTTTCTTTCTGTCAAAGACAATTTTACACAGTCAAAGCTATGGAGAGGTGCGGGCACCGCTATGAAACCTGGAATGTCCCACACAGCCAGGAGGACCCAACAATAACAGCACTAGGAAATGCTAAGGTCAAATGGTAAGGACTCTGCTGCAATTTATTCACCTTCATATTACAGAGGTCCTTGGTGATCCAGAACTACCAAATAGTACTTCATTTTCTTCCCATTTTTGTCAGCTGCTCAAACCCCGTTCTCCCCTCACCCATAACAGTGTGCCCCTTCAGACAAATCTCATCTGATGGGATCATGTAGAAAGTGATACCTGCTCTCAATGCATGGACTTTGGAGAATCTACTGAATGAGCTGCCCCGTGATTTAATTTCCTTCCCCGGTAATAAAACTAGGTACCTCCTGGCTTTTCTTAACCTGCCTCACATCTGGTTCCAGCCATTACATTTGCTTCTGTCTGCTGGATCAAGCAGCGTTTGGCTGTCAGGAATGCTCTGAGGGTTCCCAGTCATTGGAGATCGTGACTGAGCTACCTCTTTGCCAGCTCATTTGGGCCCAGAGCTTGCTGGGAAGCTTAAAGGAAAGATAGTTTCATGTCACAGTGTGTCTCTGGAGGTCCAAATGGACCTCGTGCCAGGCGGGTGAGTGGGCACAGACACTGCTGTGCAGTCGTGATGATAACATACATGGCAGTGCCTGAGCCAGCTATTGCCTTCAATGATTCATTATTTCCCCTCTTATCTCCTTCCCTAACCAGCTTTGCTGACAAAATTAGCAGCTACCTGCTGTATGCTTAGCGCTACCATTCACAGCGCAGAAGAAAATATTAATTCATCATAAATGGAAGCAAATGGACCCACATTAAGCAGGAAGCAGCTTGTACTTGTATTGTTGCATCAAAGTGAATGGTATGCTTTGACTCATCTAATAGAGGCCATCACAAAGAAGAGCCTGCTAGGCGGAAGAGAGGAAGTCCAGATCTGGATGAGAAAGCATCTAGTGACACCAGGAGCCACCTCTAAAGCTGTGCGAGTATCAACCACAGCATGTTTCTTTCTTCAAATCCCTTTGCACATCATGTAGCTATCTGGGCTGGAGCTCCTCCTGATCCACCCAAACCACAACAAAGGGCAAATGGGCCCACAGCAAGAGACGTCTTAGCCTCCCCCTCTCCACAACCACCTCCAGTGCCCAGCACTTGCACCCTGAAAACTAAAACTGCAGAGAGTAGGAAAATCCAACCGAGAAGGAGCATGGATTAATGTGCAACTCGTGCAGCTGGATAGCCTACCTGACTTCTTTTGGATCTGCTGGTTTTGTCTGGGTACTTGTTATCTACCCACCATCTACTGGTGGAAAGAAGCTACTTTCCATTCATGGAAAGGACTCACCCTAGTCCTAAAGGAAAGACACCAAAATGAGAGCTATCTGCCAGCAGAGAAATGGAGGCTGTCCATGTGTGCAGCTGACTGCTACCTGCTCACAGCCAGAATGTCTGCACAAAGATCATTGTACCAATGAGCGAGGCCTTAGACAGGTCCTTTTCCAGATGTCTTTCAATCGTGCTGAAGAGGATACAAGGAGTCACAGAAATACTCTTCTTTAGGGGCAGTCAATACATTGATGAAAGTATTGTTCCAGCTCTAAAACATTGCTCCCACCTTGCCTTCTTCGCCTAAATTGTTTTCCCCATAATTAGCATCCCAACAGAAGCACATTTGAGCCTGCAAAAAGACAAGCTTCAGATGTGATGGCTTTTCCTTCTTGTTCATTCAAGGTCAGCTGCAGTCCTATGGCACCAGCTTATTTTTTCCAACACAGCATTATAAAACCGTGGTAATGGGATCGACCTCTGCCTGCAAGCTGCTAATGACTTCCTGGGTGAGCACCCAGGGAATGGATCCACTCTGCTCTGCATGCCGCTGGGGGAATTCATTTGCTGGAATAGCATTACTCAGCTGACTTTCAGCACTTTCACGGAAAAAAAGGGGCTCAGCAATGGCTGGGTGAAACCCACAGCTTGCCAGGGGGGCTGGCTGTTGTCAGATGTTGTTAAATCTCACAACGCCGCACAGCCACTGCATGTCCCTAGCAGACAGGGTGTTTTTGTTCAACGGTTATTTGGGAGCAAAGTGCACCAAGTACCTTAGGCAAGCATTATTATTAACTCTGATTATTCACCACTGATTTTGCTATTACTCTACACCTAAGAGAGGGCACAGTGACTCAGATCCCAGGAGGCCAGTGAAGGAATGCACAGACCACGGCACAAGCAGGCATGAGCTCTTGTCCCAAGCAGGCACAGCAAGGCAGGTACGGTCCAAAGACCTTGCATGCTGGCTGCTGGCTGCAGAGCCCTCCTAGGGCATATGGCAGACATGCAAGAGGAGGCTGCATCCCTCACTTCATGTGATGGGGATCAGGAAAAGAAAAGGAGGGGAAGAGGTTTTCCCGAGAACAACATCCGTGACAAATGAGACTGATCCAGACTTGTGTACTAAGCTGCATTATGAATAAGGTCCAGCAATTGAATTGACTCTTCAGAAAAATAAATAAACCAAAAGCATGTTGAAACCAGGCCTGTTCCTGTTGGCATTTTGGACCCAGCTCCTTTCTGAGCTCTGACTTGCAGAGCCATTCCAAAAGTCCAGAGGATGGAAGAGATGAGCTTCTCTACTTCAAATTGTCCTGAACAACCTGATCTAGCAGTTAGGGTGGCCCTGCTTGATGCAGGGTTTGGAGGCAACTCTCCAGAAGTTCTTTTTCATGTAAATCTCTTTATGATCATAGAATCATAGAATCATAGAATTCTTTGGGTTGGAAGGCACCTTTAGAGGTCATCTAGTCCAACCGCCCTGCAGTGAGCAGGGACATCTTCAACTAGATCAGGTTGCTCAGAGCCCCATCCAGCCTGACCTTGAAAGTTTCTAGGGATGGGGCCTCCACTACCTCTCTGGGCAACCTGTTCCAGTGCTTCATCACCCTCACTGTAAAAAATTTCTTCCTTATATCTAGCCTAAATCTACCCTCCTTTAGTATAAAACCATTACTCCTTGTCCTGTCACAAGAGGCCTTGCTGAAAAGACTGTCCCCATCTTTCCTATAGGCCCCCTTTAAGTACTGAAAGGCCGCAATAAGGTCTCCCCGCAGCCTTCTCTTCTCCAGGCTGAACAGCCCCAACTCTCTCAGCCTGTCCTCGTAGGAGAGGTGCTCCAGCCCTCGGATCATTTTTGTGGCCTTCTCCTGGACCCACTCCAACAGCTCCATGTCCTTCTTGTGTTGAGGGCTCCAGAGCTGGATGCAGTACTCCAGGTGAGGTCACCTGGATTTTCCTGCTGAAAATCGTATGAAGGGAAAAGCACAGTACTTTTAATTTTTGCAGGTCTCCTCTTTTGGCACAGGTCCTTTTAGCCTCTAGCAGCCAGCACAGGCCTCTCAGGAAGTGCACTCTCCTCTCTGAAGAAACATGCATATGCACCAACCCTTCCAGTACTGCTCATTAGCACCTTTTCAGTGTCCTGTATTTTTTGCAATTACTGGATAAGCAAAAAATCAATAACAGTTTCTCTTGTCCTTCCGCTGAACTCACAGAAGGACCAGTTTACCCTGGAATGACTCAACTGGCTTTGCAGCCATCCAGCTGCACAGGGATCCACAGGGACCTACGAAGAAGGTCCAACTTGAATATTGCAAGTCAATAAATATGGGAATTCAGTGCACTTGATTTTCAAGTTGCCTTGTTTATTAACTCAACAGTATGGTCTAGTTGCCCAAGAAGAGGGCTGTGAGCCAGGTGTCCTGACTTGTCAGGGCCCTGAGTGCACATAAACATACTCACACCCAACGGCTCCATTTAAGCCCAGGCCTGGGCCTTCAATTCCTGTTTGAGCTGTGCTGTGGTTTTGCTCAGCCACAGCTATGCCTGCGCCTGGCCATGGACCCTATTGGTCTGGGCTCTCATCTGCAGGCTGGCTTCCTGAGTTGACCTAGGACATGTGTTGTCACCACGAACTTGCTTGATGATCTTCATTCTCGGCTGAACCTGGCTGTCATCTAGGCCTGCCTTGCCTGGGTACTGTGAGTTGGCGCCCTGGTTTGCAAAGCACCTGCCTTGCTGGCTGTGTTACTGTGCTTGGCTCCTGTTCTTTAGGGAGGACCTAAGGCTGGCCCTCACTGCTCCTGGACAATAACTCTGCTATTGATGTCCTTGGTCACCTTGGGGAAATTGTTCCCATCCATGCTTGCTTTAGCTCTGGGGCTTTTCAATGCAGCAATTAATGATGGATGGGGACTGCAGCCCAAGCCAAGTCCGAGTCACCAGAGAAGCCAGCCAGGTATGTGGTTGTCCTCCCTCATGTGGCTGTCTTAAATTTAGCAGTAGATTAGATTCCTGTTCAGGATTTGTCCTAGACTTAGCTGTTGTTCACATGGTGCAGAAAATGGGCTTGTCACATCTTGTCCCATCAGCAGAGGGGAGAATCAGGAGCATCAGAGTCAGGGTGGGCACTGTGAGCTGAGCACTTAGCACCAGGAGCCTGTTAGGAGCTGAGAGGCCTTTTGCGGAGACATACAAGGTGGGCACAGCCCAAAGTGAGACTTTGATTTCACTGCCTGTCTTTATCTGTGGTTTGAAGATACACAAGCAATTATTTTAGTTTTGTGAATGTGCATCAAATCTGTGGCTTTCTCATAGGAAAAAAGATCAGCTTAAAAAAAAAAATCAAGGTCACAAACCTGGTTCTAATACTGCTTCAGCTTTCAGCTCTCCAGGGAATCCCTTTGCTCTCTGAAGAGGTGGTGGGTTTTTTGTTACTTGTGCTTTCAGGTGAAGTCTCCCAGTGCTGGCAGACTTCTGCTGGGCTGAGAGCTCCCTTCATTTTTCCCCCACCACTGAACTCCACATTTACAGCTGGTGGAGTCCTCAAAAACAAAGAGAAAACAGGAAAACTAAAGCCTAGACTGCTATGCCAGTGTGACAGCTATAAGTCTGTAACATTAGATTTGCTTATTAACCCTTTCCCTCGTGTCTGATGGATCATCTGACATGCATGTATCCAAACTGAGTGAGCTGGTGTAGCTATTTCCAGATGGGCTTCATCTCATCCAAGGGTGGGTGTATAAGCCGAGCGGATGATTCATTCTCTGCAGGTATTAGTCTTTACAGTCTTTACAGTGCTATCATAACCTTCAGAAATGGTGCTTTGCTGTTTATCAGCACCTGCTTAAAAGAAGCAAGTACAAAAACAGTAATGCCTCATTGCAACGAATCTCATCAAATTTGGAACTGAGCATCTAACAGCAGAGAGATGTAGGTGTGCTTCCTGCTTCCTGCCGCCTTCCTGCCTTCCTTCTGCCACTCAAAAAGTGGATGAACAAATGAAATTTTAATGCTATTGTAATCAGAAAAAATCCCCACTGGCAAGGGTTAAGTTCCAGTGGAGTCACCCACAAAGGAAGGCCAGAGTAGCTTTTCAAACCCTTTTTTTTTTTATCTTCTGTCCCCAAACCTTTCTCTGAGAGGCAGTCTCTTTTTCTTCATTCCCACAGAGAACAACAATCTTTTTGCTTGACCAAGGAAATAATAGGTGCTTACAAAAGCAAAGAACTACCTTAAATTGCTTGGGCAGCAGGAGTGGTTGGATCAGTTGATTGACTTAACTTTGCAGAAACATCTGGTATGCTGTTTACATCCTGTGAGAAGCAAACTTCCATTAGGAACGGAGTAAAGAAGATGAATGAAAATCTCCAAAGACTCACCCACAGACTTGAGCAAGCATAAGATCTTCAGCCTATTCCTATTGAAACCACCCTGCAAAACGCACCTGCTCACACAGTCAGAATTTCAGAGTAACACAGCTTTCAGGTGCTTACGGGAGCTTTGATCCTATGAATGACAGCAAATGGGGATGATGAAAACAGTCTAATTATTATTATTGCAGGTAGAGTTGGATGGTCTGACACTAGAAAGTGTTCCTGGACTTCATTCAGATGTGTTCCAGCAAGAACACAAGGACCAGAGACAACATGGTGAACCACAGGATGAAGCCTTCATCCAAAACCCATATCCGTGTGAGCTCATTGAAAAACATGACCAGCGTGGCACAGAGGGCTTTGCAGGGTTTATTGCAAAGGCTCCGTGTGTGTGAAGGAGGCAGAAGAAACTGTGTAAGCAGCCAGAGAAGAAAGCAAGGAACCAGAGCCAGAGCCATGGATGACTTGACCCCTGAAAAAAGAAATTAATTTTCTTGAGTGGAGTACTAGTGAAAAGAGGTTTCAGCTCTTTCCAGGCTTCTCCTCCAGGAGACAGGATGCTGTGTCCTTCTCAGAAACAACATTGCTCCTCATCAAAATGAAAGGGATGATTTCTAAACCACAACGTTGCTTCATAAAGTCAGAGCAGATTATCTGGCCTTGCATGTGCTGTGGTACGCACTTGGTGCTCCAAAACTGGCAGGTGAACACCTTGGTCTCTCTGACTGATGGGAAGCTCCAGGAAAGGTGGCTGGCTGGCTCAGAGACCCTTTCCTGACCCTGAGCACATAAGCTGGCTCTCCTTTCTTTGAATCAATTGTGAAACACACATCTTCCCAAAGGCTCCGGATGGTGAAGACTTGGGTTGGAATAAAGAATCCAAAAGTGGTACAGACCCAGTGGGAGCCATTCTCAAACCTCCTGCTGGGTTAAAACTCTTCACACTCAATACTTTCAAGCAGGAAAGACCTGGGTGGAGTAGGAAATCTTTCACATGCTTACCAAACACAAAGTGGCAGGGAGGGAGCAGATCTAAAAAAATAATCTTGTAAATAATTTATTTACCAGTGGAGGGACCAATTCCTTCTGTCTTTCTCCCTGCATCTGGCTTTGCTATTATCTTGAGTAGCCCACCAGCACAGAGCAAGCAGAGATGTGTAGCGTGGGTGGGTTGGTATGGCTCATCTCATACATCATTTGCAGCTAACTGCTGGGACTGTATGGAGCTTGCAGGCTGCAGGAGATTTAATTAAGGAGATGTATGTTGCACTGGGGACAGGGCTTTTGCCTTGGCATGCTGTGTTTCTATTGCGCACTTTTGACACTGAACATATATGGTTTTCCTTCTTCCTAACGTCAGTTCTTGTTCCAGTAAAACCATTGCCTGACTGGTCCTGTGAAAGCACAAGTCCCAGTGTACTCCCTTAATGTGGTGGGGAAGCCATTTTGAGACCCTCAGCCCCTCTTGTCCCTTTCTTTCTTGACAGGAAGGATGTTTTTAGCCTGCACTGTTCCTGGAGCCCGCTTCAGGACAAAGCGGCAGGGGCACAGCAAAGCCCACTGCGGTGTGGAGCCCTGATGGAAGCCCAGGAACACCCCCACCTTGTGGGGTCACAGCCGCCACCTGAACGCTACCCTTTCGGCAAGCATCAACTTCCCTGCATTTCAGTGCGCTGCCACGCAGGAACATTCATCACGTTCAGGCAGCAATGATGAGCTGCAATTAGAAAGAATCATTTCCGATAGACTCATAAATTAAGGGTGTCTTTTGCAGGACCTTCCCCTCTGAGGGCTAGGAGGTATTTTGTCTTCAATTTAGCCATGGCATATCAGTCATCTCACTTTGTGCCTTCCCTGACGTTTTCCAGCTCTGCCTTCTCCATCTATCTTTCAGACCTTTCAGCTGCCTTCTTTCATTATTGTTAAAGCCTAATTAACAACAATTTCAGTCCTCTTTCTTGAGGGGGCAGCTCATGTACATAGCTACCTGATCCAGCTCATGTAAGAGAGGAAATTCTTGTTCTGGAGTGAATACAGGGTAGCAACATGCTTGGAGGACTCTGCTGACACCAAACGCTGAGGCCATGGCATATGCTGTTGGAGAGCATTAGCAGAGCCCATTCAGAGGTTTGCCTCTCTCAGGGCAGGTTTCTGTTTTTTATTGATGGTACATTACTTTCCAAGCTCCCCTCTGAACTGAGGAGAGATCACTTAATTTTAAAATGATGGATCGCTTCAACGCCTCGCACATTTGAACTCCCAAAGGAGCAGAGTGGAAGCCACAATGACCGCCACTTTGAAGGTTGTGTTGGCCACTGCATCAAGGTATATCTTTATCAGGAGTGATCTCTTATTCCCCGAGCGGGCAGAGATCTTCCACTGCCGGGAGTTTCTTCTCAATGCCATTTTTAATGCAGTCTGTGCTCAGCCAGGATCTGACAGCCATCAGCCTGAGTTCAAACACTGTAACAGCTCATATCACCAGGCCTCTTATCGCCACAATTAGAGATCTCTCAACAACCTTGGTCCTGGACATGCTTCTTGCAACCCGTGGCCATCATCTTCCTCACTTGCTGTAGCTTTATCTTCTCAGCTGCCACAAAGCAGCTACCTGGAAAGCAGCCAGTACAACCAGCTTTTGCATCCAATAGCACCTAAGAGAAAAATCTGAGACAAGCCTTGAGACCTCTGACAGTTCCTCCTGACCGTTTGGCCCTGTGCTGCCTCAGTGCCAGAGACGCTAGAGAGTCTGTAGCCTTCTCCCCAAAAGGCTGGATCCCAGAAACCTGTCCTTCTCTTGTCCAGGACCTTTGGTGAAGATGAACTGGAGCGTTGAGTCTCACAGCTGCCACCTCATAAGCCAGGGTGGCTGGGAGTCTTCTCACCTGATTTCAGCCATCTCCTTCAAGCTCAGTATTGTGAAGTGCCTGGACAGAACCAGGCACCTCCAGATGGGGAATCTTCCCCCCCTACCTGATATCCAGAAGGGAAGAATTGAACCTATCTAGGAGATGAGGTATTTGGACTAAAAAGTGTGTCCGTGCACTCCTGCTCTAAGGTGCAGACTCCATCCCCTCAGAGAGCGACCTAACAGTAGTCACTCCCCCCTTTCCAGAGTCATCTTCTGGCAAGAGAGTAAAGGATGAACTTTTCTTGGGTTCCCTCAGGCTTCCTCCAGCCTAAGGCTAGGCTCTGGGACTATCATAGAATCATAGAATCATTTGGTTGGAAAAGACCTTTAAGATCATCGAGTCCAACCATACCTGTCCACTACTAAACCACGTCCCTAAGCGCCTCGTCTACCCATTTTTTAAATACCTCTAGGGATGGTGACTCGACCACTTCCCTGGGCAGCCTCTTCCAATATTTGACAACCCTTTCTGTGAAGAAGTTTTTCCTAATATCTAATCTAAACCTCCCCTGGCACAACTTGAGGCCATTGCCTCTCATCCTATTGCTTGCTACTTGGGAGAAGAGACCAACACCCACCTCACTACAGCCTCCTTTCAGGGAGTTGTAGAGGACGATAAGGTCTCCCCTCAGCCTCCTCTTCTCCAGGCTAAACAACCCTAGGTCCCTCAGCTGCACCTATGTCAGGTGCCTGCTCTTCACAGACAGGGCATCAGGGGACCTGAAAAAGCTCCACCACTGGTGGCAGTCTCAACCCCATCCCAACTCTTTGGGCTCAGTGAACCCAGGCAGTGCTGGACTTTTGCCTCAACCTACTTCCCAGCAGTGGATACAAAACTGTCACCATTTATAGCCCAACTGGACTAATCTAGTTATGGAAAACATCTTAGTGTGCACCCCTCAGTACCAGCTATGACCTCTTTAACACATTCTCATCAACCCACTCTTCCTAAAACACAGGCCAGAAATAGACTGTGGCAGTGACTCAGAAAGGGAGAGAAGAGGAGAAGAGTCATTCTGACTCAAATACCAAGGTGGGCCTCCAGAGGATGGCACATGGGACTCTTCACACCAGCATTCACAGCTCTTCATGTCTCAGCTGCCAAAGTTCCCTCACCAAAACCTGCAGCATGCTGGAAATGTTGCTGCTTCTCTCTCAGTAGAGGAGGTGATGCTGTGCTGACACTGCAGTGTGACTCAAAGGCATCACTTCTCCAATAGGTCTCAGCCGTGGGCTGAAGTCCCAGTAGCTTTATCTGGGCTGGTAAATAACATGTTCCAAGGCTGTCTGGCCTAGAGGGCAAGCAGCACAGCAGAACTCACATCTGTACAACTAAACTCACTTCTCTATCTATACACTCCCTGTCCTGTTGTTTCACCTGAACCGTGGCCAGGCACTGCTGCAAGCTGAGACAGTCAGAGCCACAACAAAGATGTGGGTGGTCTCACAACTGAGCTCACAGCCCAGATTTAATTAGGAAAGCCAAGATAAAAACCACTCATGTTTAACTTCTTTCCTAAGCTCGTCCCACTCTTGTTAGCACCAATTGCCCAGCTAACAAGCATCTCATCCACAGACAACATCACTCCACTACTCCACTTGCTGAAGGCACAGCTGAATGGGAGGCTTTTCCATGGGAAAGAGGAGATAATTTTCAAAACGAAAAACAGACACATTTCCCTAGGAGAGAGCAGACCTTTGTTACCAGAACCTAAGAGATTTCCCTTTTCTCTCCTTTCCAGTTTTTCTCATGTTCTGTGCATTTTCCCCTTTGCCTGCCAATACAGCTGAGACATAAGATCACATGGACTCTCTGGGTCTAGAAGCATGTCTTAGATGACTGGATAAAATAGGGCAAAGTATGGCAAAACATAGAGAAGGACAATCCCAGAGAATGGTTCTATCCCCCATCCCCTCCACATCACCAGGAACAGTAGGATCCCTTCCCAGCCTGCTCAACAAATCAGCAGGGACTCAGTCCACCAGCCTAGGGAAGGCTCACCTGCAGCAGGGAAAGCAGGGCCACAGAGGATGCAACCACATCCTCGCCTTTTACAGGAACACATTCTGCTTCCTGTGCTTTCCTCACCATCTGAAGCCTAGTCCACAGGAGTGTTAGTTCCTCTGGCTGGCTGTGAAAGATCAGCAGAGATCAGTGAAGGGGTGGCACTGAAGGAGCCTCTGGCTCCTGGATAGTCATCTCATCTCTTTAAATGTCCTTCTTTTTGCAACTTGGGGACCATGGCTGACGAAGTATCTGCCCCAGCCATCACTTCCCTTCAGCAGAAGTCAGGAGAAAATTGCTCCTTGAACTAGTTAGAGCAGTTCTGAGACCAGTTTTGTGTCTGTGACCACCTACAGCCCTTCAGTGCCTTCCATTCCTGAATTGCTCTCCCGGAAACATTCAAAATCAAGATGTTCTTTGAATCCCCCAAAACACAAGGACTTCTGTGACCTGAGCTGAGCAGGGGAGTTACCTGCTTTCGGACTCTACCTCAGTGCTTGATTTTTTACAGTAGGAGGTTTTGGCTCAAAAAAATTATAGCTTTGATCAATGCAACCTCTAACTAGAGCTAGGAAAGCCTGACCCTGAGCTGGCTTCCTCCTACCAAATATCGCATTCTGCTTCAAAGCAGGAAAGATCGTGAAGACGTCAGAATTTTTTTAATGCATCATTTTTCCTCTCCTCCTTCTGGGGAACAGAGAACTCACCTGAGCTGCAACTTTCCAAAAAGGTCAAGCCTGGGCCAGGCAGGCACCAAGGATATTTTTGCTTGAGTGAATAATGTTTTGCCTAGAGATCAACCCAATCTTTTAAGTGAAAGCATCAAGGAAATCTCTATGCACCTTTCTGCACCTGGACCAGTGCAGGTATTTGAGGGAAGGAAGCCAAACTGCTGCCCAGCTCATTAGCACTGTGCAGAGCCACAGCAAAAGGCTTTCCCAGCTGACAGTCCACATCCATGCAGGCAATGTGCGGCCCTGCTTTTCCTGGATTTTCAGAGGCAAGCAGCATCCAACGTATCTCAAGGGCCAGGTCCTCTGATTTTAAAAAAACTCACCAGTACCACTGTTCTTTAATTTAAAAAGCCATTTAGTGTCTGATCACAACAAATGGGTCCATATTTTTAAAGTTCTACTGAGTAACACCAAAAAAATACTTGAAATAGACGCACATCACTTTTCTCAGGAAATCAGAGAGATTCTTGAAATTTATTTAATCCAGCAATTTTGGAGCCTTCTGGCAATATTCCTGGTCATACAGGTGGTAGGTATGTGTTTGCACAGGTGCATTCCTCTGATCTGTTTCCGACCTTGATTACACCAGGGTTAATCCAAATTAGTCCATTGCTGGCCAGGAGGTGCTTTGGACTTATGCTGAGATGACAAGAGTTTCCTCTGAGAACCTTATCATCACATAAGCAGCACAGAGCAAAATGAAGCACATCAACTTTCTGCAGTGTGCATCTGTCACTCCCTCTCATGACACCCCAGTTTTTGGCATGAGCAGAGCCCTCATCATGAACGTGTAATTGACTCTGTAGTTTGCTGAGATTGACATGTAATTGCTTTTGTTATTGCCATCTGCAGGTTAATCACAGCTGACCCCTAACATTTTTCCCTGCGCACAAAGGAACTTCAGCTTCTGCAGTCTGAAACTGGGTTGCAAATGTTTGTTGCTAAGCGGAGACTAAGCCAGTCGCAAGGCTTTCGGTGCCGGAGAGAGCACATCGCTCCTTCTCCTTACTCTCCCACTGGGATGGCTTATAATTAGCACAGCCCAACCAATAAAGCAGTGTGAGAATGCAATCACACTTCCGGAAGGTATTTATAGGCAGGAGCAAACACATTTCATGTAAATTTGCGTCGTGGTCTGGCAGGTTACCCGCAGGAATTTCTTGGTCAGAGCTGCAGTTTCAGCTGGCACTCTGCTCCAAGAGGCACAACGTTCAGCAGCCCTGTGGCAGCACACTGAGAAGGCGATTGGCACCTCTCTTATCCCTGGGGGAGTGTGGCTTGCATTTGCTTTGGGATGGACAAATTGTGCCCTTCGATGAGTATTTTTTCCCTTCTCAGTGCAGATCTGCAGCCTTCCTACCTTCTTACTATTCCCCTCACATTTTGGCCAGGCAAGAGAGCAAAGAACAGAGAGGACCATCCAACTAACGGCTCGTCCTTACTCTGATGTTAAATTCCACTTATCCCATGCCGTTTCACATTTCAGCAGACCAACACAAAAGAGATGTGCTTGACACCTTAGCAGGATGCTAGAAAGAGAGAGGTGGGAAGAAATAAAGACTTTTTTGCTAGGCGTCCAGGAGACACAACAGCAAGGGCGGTCACCCAAGACAGCAGGGGAGCGAGGGTTGAAGACTCTCTGTAGTTGCCTCTCACGTTCTGGTGTAGGATTTACTTCAGGATGGTCATTTTACCCAGGAAAGCACATCTTCCTCAATCATCCTTGGAACTCAGCATCGCTCAAGCCTGACCCAGAAGGCAAGGGAACAGACTCCAGGTCAGCATTGGCTAGGGGAGGAACTGACCCCTTGGCTAGTTTAGGTTTCTCCCAAGGTTTAGACAGCAGCCGAGCACGATGGTTGAAGATCTGCCTGATGGCATTTTTTGGTGCCCAGGGAGTTCACATTCCCTGTGTCCTAACTTCCCTCTTCACAACCTTGCCATGTGGGAGATACGATAAGGAGAGGCAGGGCAAGGACATTGAAGTGCTCAGCTCCCACAGTAGCAGGGGACATGCCCATAACTCAGGAAAGCAACCTCCCAACCTCTCATGTCTGAGGAACATCCCTGAGACCTATTTATTTGCTCCTCATACCATCTCTTTCTGGCTGAGCCTCCTGCAGCTTGAGCTGTCACCTGGAAAAGACATCCCAGGGCAGGAGAGAGGCTGTGGCACTGGGAGGCACCTGGGGAGTGTGAGGCTGCCAGCTGGCATTGCTCTTGAAAATTGTCCTGTCTGAGCCCTGACATTCTGTCCCTCTTCCTGACATGGGACTTGATATACATGCGATGTTGAACCATCACAAACCACCAGCCCAAACTGATACGCACAGAAAGATGCATGTCCCTGCTCAGCCCAGACACCTGACAGAAAATGGCACCTGGAAAGACCAAAAGGTCTTACATGCTTTGGAAAAGCTGGTTAATCCAGTTTGTTTGGTGTGAAATAACATTTCCCACTCCTTACCAAAGGAAAGGCCTAAAATGAATTATGTAAAAGAAATCAAAGGCTGAAACATCTTATATCTCAGGTACCCATAAATGCACGCTGGAAGGTGTATTTAGTGGTTTTTGTATGTATGAGAAAAGAAAAAGCCATAGGGCTGATATCATTAAAGGCAGAAAATCCATCCTAGTAAAGACAACGGATTTAATCTGGTTCTTACATTTCTGATTAGCTTTTCTCCTTATGAACACTTTGATTGTTTGAATCTTGCTCTTTTACTTACTGATTGTTTAATGCAATTAATACTCATTTCAACATTGCCATCGAGAGCATCTTTTCATTTGCTTTTACAAGCAGAAAGCTGAGGTCTGCTCTAATCAAAAGATGCAGTCCAGACACGTGAAATACAGTACCACAATGTGCATTGATAAATTACATCAGCACGTCATTCCCAGGAAGGATTTATTACTGAGGTAAAAGGAACAAATGGCTACAGCAAGAGATGGTTTGCTTTTTCATGCTGGTTTACGCAAAAGGTCTGTTCCAGCACTCACTTAAATGAAAGCGTTAAGGGAAGAATACACCATCATATGAATACATATAGAGAAAAGCTGTGCAGCGTACAGAAGAAGGGATATTCACAATGCTGTCTTCATCATTTGGTCCAGTCAGTTGCTTCCACCAGAGACAAAAGCTGGATTGTTAAATGTGGAGGGAAATGGAAGGAATAAAGTCTTATGAAGAAAAAGAATGAAAGATATTTTAAAAGCAAAGAAAAAAAGAATAGATTCAAAGTTACTGTAACAAACTTCTATCACGTCAAGACATTTTTCACTTTGTTGTCTCAGGAGATTTAAGACCTTTTCATTTTCATTCTGATTGAGTTGCAAGAAAACACCAAAACCTTGAGAATCTTTGCCTGATTTCCTCCCCTTGCCATTGCCATTCTCAGCAAGGCTCAAACAAGAGCACTGATACATTTTGTTAAGACCTCTACAGCCTTTAATCTGACCATGGACACCAAGAAGAAATCCAATCTCTCCGTCAGCTTCCTGGCATATGCAGGCAGTACTTTAAGGCAGTACTGGTTTTTAGATGGGTCTGCATGGACTACAACATACAGACAGGTTAGCTAACACGTCATGACCACAAATGCAGCAGGAAATTAACATCTTGAAGAGATCACACCTACCCATAACTTTGGCTGGGGAGCATCAAAAATCCATTTTTATTAAGCCCATAGGATAACTGTCACATGTGGTAGGGAAAATGAACATGTAACTCCTGCTCCATGTCTCCCTGAGCCATTCTGTGCCTTTCTGAGCCAACCTGGCTATACTTTTGCAGTGTGCCTCATAATTTTCTAAATACTGGGCTGGACATTCGCCTGGGAAGCCATTCCTGGCACCCTGCCATCATTTTGCAGTAACGAGTTGCATAGGAAATTGCCGCAGCCTCAGGCTGGGGTCTCTCCTGGCGTAAATTCTCCCTGTCTCTTAGATGGCATCAATCATTCATAGCCTTGTCCTGTTCAGAGCATCTGCTTCCCATTCTCTTCCTTAGTTTCCTCCTGATTAATTGATGAAATTGTTGAGTGTGGTTGCCTGGGAAACTGCCATTTCCTTAAGCATTTTTGGCCCCCTTTATGGGAGAAAGCAGGAAATCTTCACCGGAACCCTGAAGGGACAGCAAGGTCGAACAGGACCCACCTTTCATCAGGACAACAGAGGCTAAGACACCAAAATAAAGCCAGGCTGTTCCCAGGCTGCCACAGTGTCTGAGGGCAGAGGTGAGAGCGCAAGGAGAGGAAGGACCATGTGCTTTTCCTGTCACACTCAGCATCCAAGTGGCAAATAAACGACTCTCTAGGCAGTTTTCCCTCAGGCAATGTCTACAATGGCTCTCAAACTCCTACCCATGACATCGTATGGGTAGCATGAACCTTGGTGCAAGGCAGAAGTGGGCAACCTTGCAATACCACTGCCTGCCCTCTTTGACCCCTGCTGTTCAGCACCTAAACTCCCTGGTTGCATGATCATGATGCTCCTGGGCAGCTTGCATGTGACCAGCACCTCAACCAGGGAAAGGCAGCACCAGGACAGGTGCAGCTGATGTGAGCACAAAAGCATGGCAACTTCTCTGGGATCCTATGGCAATGCTTCCTCTTCCAAACAAGCCCCAGCGCCAGCACAGTAATGGTTTGTAAAGAGGAGCTGGGGTCAGAGACAGCAGTGATGTTAAAGGCCATCTTCAGCTGTAAAGCTAGGAAAGAAGCCCTGGAGAGCCTGAGCCTCAGGCCTGCGGTGTTTTCCTCCCTCTCCAATGCCCATGCATCATGCCTACTGCGAGGCCCACGCTGCACAAAGAGGACTCTGCTGTGTGAGTCAAATCCTGCCTCCCACAGCTGCCAGGGGACCAGTCCCATCCATCCTTTGCAAAGGCACCAGGCACACCTACCCCATGCTGCAGAATGAATGCAGAGCTTACTGACATGATGAGATAACGGGCAACATTGGGACTCTATCACAGGACTTGATTTATGGGTGAGACTTGTTACAAGACAGCAATTGAGACATAACGTGGTGAAGATAACAGCCTCGTGGCATAATTTCGTAACTCGTGAGAAGCCTGGTGGACCAGAGCACCTTCTCTGGATGCACTCTGGCTTCACTCCTGCATGAGGCACGAGCCAGCGTCAGGAAGACCCTAGAGTGGGTGCACGCTGGGGGCTCTCTCTCCTTTATCACAAAAGGGAGGAGCTCTGATTTCAGTCTGTTCATCTTACTGCCACTATTCAAAGCTATCAGTGCCAGTGCTTTTCTGCCATCATTCTTTCTTTTTCAGAAGTGTTTGCAGATCACTGAAAGGGCTCATGCTATGCTGCTTTCTTAGGCTGACTCTTCTTTTATTTGGCTGAAGGAGAGAGCAAACATCATCGCTGGCAGCCCAGAGATGCTTATGGTCCCACCAGCTTTCACTCACAGCAGTGGAATAATCCTTAAAAATGGGACTTGAATTCTCCTTGATGTTAAAAAGCAAGTACTACGGCCACTAGAGGCTGATGAGAGATGACACAAGACAGCAAAATCACTGAATTTTGCTATTAGTCAGCAGAGATGTTGCAAATGTCCCTCAGCAACTTTTCTTTCTCAAGCAGGCACACAAAGTGCTGCATGCACTGGTCCAAACATGGGAGACCACTGGATGGGTCCCAGCAGGCACAAGCACTGATAAGTGACATGCTTTCTGACCTGCCATGGCTGTGGTGGGGAGGTGGCTTGTATCGTTACAACCCCATACAATGCTACAGGCTTGGGGATGAGTGGCTGGAAAGTTGCTTTGCAGAGAGGGATCTGGGGGCGTTGGTCGACAGCCAACTGAATATGAGCCAGCAGTGTGCCCAGGTGGCCAAGAAGGCCAATGGCATTCTGGCTTGTATCAGAAATAGTGTGACCAGTAGGACCAGGGAAGTCATCCTTCCCCTGTACTCGGCACTGGTGAGGC